>JAIPRK010000809.1:0-109187 GCA_025469195.1 Chaitophorus viminalis | reverse complement strand
ATTAATAGTATTAGCTAGTAAAAATCTATCTATGTGTGTGTGTATGTGTGTGTATGTGTGTGTGTGTGTGTGTGTGTGTGTGTGTGTGTGTGTGTGTGTGTGTGTGGTGGTAGATACGTGCGCACTCGCGCACACACAAGCACCCGAAGGCGTGCGTGTGTATATGCGAGAGCAATTGGGTCACGACGGCGGACCACCCGATCTCGCCCACCCATCGTACCGTAGCGACACACTACAAAAGAGGGCCGAGATGGCGCGTAGTTATGCATTCCCCCCGTCACCGGAGCGTTCCGAGTGATTAATGCCTCTTAGCTGCGTGTTATATTATAATACAATAATAATAATTGCGCTTTTAACCATCTCATCTGTCCTCTCGACCTTCGTCGCCGGAGTTCGTTATACTATATTGGTTTTTTTCCCAATCTCTTCCCTTTCGTAGATCGTCCGCAGCCATTGCTTGCTTCCCCTTAGTTCCATCATCTCTCTCACAACGGGTCCCGACACCCACGTAACTACAACAACACCATGAAAATAATAAGTATTTGTCGCACTTGACTTGTAGACTCTTCTTCTGCTATTTTTCACATCCCGTCTCAGCGATCTTCAAATTTTCACGACCACTGTGCACCCTTGGAAATTAGTCAGTATTCTCAAGAACATTGCAATGCGATAGCGGTAATAATTTTTTCGTATTGTTATACTCGATTGTATTCCAGTCGTGTGTTATCGAAATGTTGTCGAGGTTAACGAAGATATTGACTATACTATTAAGATATAGAACTATTTTAGAATTATAATTTTTCTGATGTTATTGTTATTGTACCTATATTATATAATAATAATAATTTATTTGTGCAACATAAGAATATCTTAAAATTATTTTTACAAAATTTAGCCTATAATATTGCAGTACCCCCTTTAAGCAAAGCTTGTGCTGGGGGCACAGTTCTTATAAATTAATAGATATATAACAAGGTTTTTATATGGATTACTAATTAATTAATAGAAATAGGATTATCACAATATATAATAATGTTAACATAATTTATAATAGATAAGTTTAAACATAAGTACTAGGAGAGGATAACAAATTATATAAATTTAAAACTTAAAATAATAATATTATTTTACATAATTAACTGGTAATAGTTCTTAAATAAAAAATTTACAAATTTGATAAATTTAATTGTTTTATATATTTTTTGAATAATTTAAGATCTTTAAAATTTTTTACATTGATATTTAGTGAACGACATGCAACCATGGACCATGGCCATTAATTATTGTAGTCCAATCAGGTCTAAAAAATCTTTAAAAAATAATATCTCTAGTCGAGACGACATTAACTTTCCGCTACGCTTTTAGCGGACTTCCGTGTTTTGCCAACAGACTTTTTTTTAAATGCAATCAAGCCGGTAGAAAATAGAAGTACTATATTCAAACGTCGTTTCTTTTGCCTCTCATTCATTATTATATAACTATATACTCTTACTTTCAACACCACCTATACCGATAGATGGATGTTTTTCATCAACGACTGGTTCGCCACCATCGAATTGTATTTGAAAGCTAACTGTCTTGCTATTAGAGGTCGTTATATATACAGGTTACTTCGCATAAAATGATTATTTTTACGGCCTAAGAGATTTTTAGAATACGTTTCTGCAAGAGTTATGGAATATTATACAATGTCACAGTAGTAAATGTGATACACGATACTACGATAGATAGGTACACAAAACTATAAAATCATTTGACTACTATAGATACGAGCATAATTTTAGTTTTGCTGGTTTCGTGATCGTTAGGTTTATGGTTTATTATTATTCCTACAATAATTGTTTTACACGACAGTTATAAATTATAATCTTAAATAAATTAGGCAATAGGTCAATATTAATAGATTTAATGTCAATTAAAGTTAATAAATAATTAAAAATATTTTTGTAAACTATCAACAACATTATTGCATTTGACCAATTATTCTCTCTGGGAATTAATACCATATATTAATAAGTTAATATTAATTAATAATCTAGGTATGGGAGACAATTCGAGTAGACTGTTTGGGTATAGTCGCATTGCCTCCGAAAACACCCGGAGACAATTCATGTGAAAAAAGGTCACCTACCTGACTTTGGGAGGCAATTTCAAAGTCATCATATTATTTTTAATTTTAATAGTATTAATTAAATATAATTGAAGTAAGGTTATAATCGTTACCTTATTTAATAATAAAAGAAAAAAAAAATTCTTATTTTAAATCCTTTCCCCTTTACCATTGTCTATGATATCGCAATTATTCATTACGACTGATATTAGTGATATTACTTCGACCTTCATTCCGTTTATTTTTCAAATACGCACTATGTTTTACTATTTTTTTAAATATATATAGGCACTTTACATAATGTATATAATACTAGTATAACACTTCAGTCCTAACTTCTAACCTGAATCTTTAGTTACTTATAGTTATGATACTAGGATGGATGTGTTATCAATAGAAAGATTAGTATTAACTTACTTCAGACAACTATATTTATTTTGTATTGTTAATAAAAAAAAAAAAACGGCTAGTATCAAATATGTACACGTGCGCAGCAGTTCTCCATTTGTATTGTTGAAATAATAATAATACACAGTAATACTTTAGGATATTGGAGTGCTCTTGAATGACCATTTTCGCATATGTAATTGTATAGATACGTCGTAGTTAAGATCGCTAGATTCCATTAATATGTATGAGTATCATACGTATGGGATACGTGTGAAACACAAATAGACGTCGCTGAATAATATAATATTTTCTCAAATACTGCTCTTAGAGCCACCCATTTTTATACATATATTTATGTACGTATGCTTATGCTTTGTTTTAGAGTAAAAAATTGGGCACTGAAATTTGGCGTGGACCTGTGGGAGTTCGGCAGACAAATCACCAACATGAACGAAATTCAAAGAGTAAGTTGGACGTTATAAATAATTGTAGTGCGTTTTCTACATCATATTTTTTTCTGATCAGTATGTTTTATTCGTTTTTATTTATAATCATCGAGTTGCATTGATTGAATTATGGCAAGCAAATTATAGTAAAAATTTAATTTAAATAAGTGTGTTCATATACAAAAAAAAAAAAAAGAATTAAATTTTAATGTAAAAAGGTCCCTCTGTGTGTTTTATAATGATATAATGTAGGTATGTCTTCAGCGTATTTTCTCTTAATGATATTACATTAATACATGATTATAAATAGTAAATACACAATATCATCAAAGATATAATAAATAATATTGACTTATTATCGTCGTCAAACATATCGTAAATAATTGTTGTTTGAAAAAAAAAATAATATATTATCAAATCTCAATATAATGAATAACTAATAAAACTTTTCCAATTATGTTATTAGTAATTATTAATTACATTTTCATTAAAATGTTCTAGGTTATGTAATCATTTTTCAATTCAATTTTTTATATTGAATGTTTTATCATTATATTTATTGGATAGTTTTTTTTCTACGTCCTTAACCAAGAATATATAACAATGTATCAGTGTATAATGACTAACTGGTATTAAATAATAGTACCTAAATAATTACACTTTATGATTTTTACTGATGCTTATTATTAACAATGTCTGTTATTTTATAAATCAGATATAACTTGCACCTGTTTGCAAATTCTTGTTTCTCCAGTAATTAATATTATTATCATATACCCAGGCATAAATTAAAATTCGCTGAATCGCTGAATCATTTACAGTTAAATATAAGTTAAATATTCATTGGTAATAATGATAATTTCTTACTTGCGTTTGTCTACAAATTCTTATTTCTTTTTTAATGTTTCTATAATTAGTATTATATATTCAGTGGGGTATTTTCGGAGGAGAAGTGGTTTATCTCGATCTCCCTACAGAAAATAAAAAGTTTAAAAGTCATAAATGACTTGCACTGGAGGTACAGAGAATATTAATTTATATATACGAGTATATAAATATATATATATTTTCCTTGACTATTTTTTAGATTCCACCCCATAAAATACTTGAAAATACCCCCCTGTACGAGTATATACGTAAATCTGGATGAATTGAAATTAACTAAAACATTTATGATTTAAATTAATCTAATTACAATTTATCAATCTAATTTTAATTTATAATAAAAATAATTTATCATTTAATTTTTGATCTATAGAAATATCGAGAGCGAGAATCTAAAGTTCGAAGAAAAGATGGACTTTTACTTATTCGTGATTTAGCAGCAGAAGTTAAAAATATGATGGACATCAAAATGAACTCTGTTTTGGTGAGTAATATCTATAATTTATTTATTTTTTATGAAATATTATACTTAGTAGTTAATGGTTAAATAATACATAAACATTTACTATAAGCATAATTAGTAGGTATGAGTATCAAGATATTTGTCGTGGGGGTAGGTACATTATGCGTTGATTTCTAAATAATATTTAAATTATTTAAGATAAATACGTAGAAAGAAATATGTTTTCAAGTTATACAATACAGTTAAAAAACAGTTTTGACAGTAAATATATTGTCAATACCATTCATCATTTAAAAAAATATTTTTCTTCTTTTTTGAAAATTCAGGAGATGCAAGTGCAAATGGCGCTATAGTAGTTCATCTAGTCAATCTTAAGCTGAATTTATTAATTTCTTTTTGTTCTAGTTGTAATTTTCGAAATAGTACAGACACTCATACATGCACACATTCATAATAAACGTTTACATTATTTTGTTATTGTAAATATAAGCGCACAATATCTCTATAGTTACTGAAACTCGTACATAATCAATTAACCATTATTGAAATCACACAACCTTCCCCCTCGGTGGTTGGTCGTTGTCGAGTATAATCGCATTGTGCTTGTAACGATGTTAACGTTATTTGAAGGCGACGTATGCTACGAGATTCCAGCCCAATTAAAACATTATTACACATCTCAATATGGCGTCTATATTATATCAATAAACGTTAATTAACTTAGCTTGGGCTGAGTGTAAGGTGGGGTATAATTAGAGAGAGCTTCAATGGGTGTGTTGGCAAAGGGTCGTAACAATAAGCTTTCTATTTATCTCTTATTCCCTCTTCTACAATCTTTATTTATCTCTCATTTACTCTCTCTTTCTCTCTTGCTTGCGTAAAGGTTGTTGGAACCCATGCTTTGTCGAATTGTTTTGGCACCGAGGAGAAAGAGAAGGGTAGGTATAGTGACAGTGTGGTGGAAAGAGAATGGGTTTAAGGGGTTAGATAGAATGATATGGACGAGGAAGAGACACTCGCACACGCACATACAAACACAGACACAGTGCACAACTCGTCGAGGAATTTAATTAACAGGATTCATGGTTAAAAAGGAGAACCACACCATTTTAACACCCCTAATGACTAAGTCCTTCTCACTTCTCATGCCATCTGACGGATGATATTATAAAGCACTTCATACAGACCTGAAATCTCTCGTTTCTTTGCCATTTAATTTGCATAAGTCGTAACCATCGTCTAACCGTTATGATTTGTATGCTATGCTCATTTTATTAACTTAATATCCTGTCAAAACAATATCCTAATAATAATAATTTCAATTAAAATGGTGTCATCACTGAAGTGATCACGTCGTTGATGAAATTGTAACTGCCTATTTTCACCAAACTATACATTTTAACAGCATCAACATGACAACATTATTTCTGATAAATAGTTCTGTTATGTAATACATATTTTTTATATGTTACATTTGTAATAATAACTAACTTCACGGTAATAGTTTTACTCAATTTTTAAATTTTTACAATTTTAAAGCCAGAAATATTCAAACGTTAATAAATTTAATAATTTAAAATTCCTGTAAATATACTCATATATTCTGAAATATATAATAATTTTTGTCTATTACATATTGATTATATATCAAAATACATGAACACTTAATAGGTTTAAAAATTATTTAGATTAATAAATAAACAAAGAAATAAATAATAATATTAAATCATTGGATATATTTAAAATAAAATAAATACATAAATACGTATGTACAAAACTATTTATTTATTTAATAATTTTTTTAACCCTAAGGTTGGTCTACAACTCCAATTCTCCATTCTAACCGATTACTCGCCTTTTCTTTAAGTTCCTTAAAGGTTTTAACTTTTGCATCAAATTTAAATTGTCCTATATAGGAATTTCGGAGACGTCCAACAGTTTTATTTCCTTCTATCATACCCTCCAATATTATATTATGCAACCATTTTCCATCATCTTTCTGTAATTGCATCTATGAGTGTACGTTTTTCTCCTATTGTTATAAGTACTTCTTCATTCGTTTTCCATTCTATCCAACTTATCTTTTCCATACGTCTCCAACACCACATCTCGAAGGCTTCTAGTTTTATCTTTTCGGTATCATTTATTACCCAAGTAAAACTATTTATAATAGTACAATTCAGTATTTAACGGTGTTTTAAAGTTAATTGTTTGAAATGTTTTGAATTTGTTTACAAAATCCTTAAGTAATTATTCTTTAACTAACAAATATCTTTTTACTTCATATAATCATTAAGGGATACATGAAACGTATAATTTAAGCATCACATGGAGTTATATTTTTATAAACAAATTATCAAATAATATTGAATCATTAATATTTATATAATTAAATACATCCATTAATTGTGTGAATATTTTTTTTTTATTTCTTAGGGTTCTAAAAAATTAAACGATTATACGTATTATTTTCAATATAAAAACTATCTATTATATACTTTTTTTTTTCAACACAAACATGATTAAATACTTTTAATCCATGTTGAAATGCAATCTCTTAAAAATTAAATTTTAACTTGGTAAATAGTTATTTAACTGTCAACATAAATAGTATTAAAATGTAGAAATATCATACTATCTGTCGTAAACGTAAACGTGATCTGGGCCATCAAAACCTTTAAAAAAAACTTTGCTGGACGGTGCCTGTCAGCTTCTCACTGCAGCGATGACAGTGAATGTAAATATTTTCATTTAATTTAATTCGTCACGAAAATTCATCAGTCAGTTGTGGTAGTTATTATTAAAGACACAAAGCTTATTTTAAAATAAATTGTTAATATAAACAAGGTTTAGTATTTATAATTGCATAGAAGTTTAAATAAAATATAAATAAAATTAGAGTTATCTTCAATAATAAAGGTTAATATTAATTATAGTTTTTAAAAATGTAAATTAATTGAAATAAAATATATTTAAAATGCAAAATAAATAGAACGTACAGTATATAATTAATACCACTTCTTTGAATAATATAATTTTTATATTATGGGGTGGAGTAGACCTCGTTCATAGGATAGGTCATTACAATAGATTTATTGAATTTGAATGCAATGATAGGCATACGAAAAACGTTTCTGAACGGGGGTGATAATAAAATAATAATAGAAGGTATATATTATATTATATTATATTCAAACTGTAATACTATGTTAATATTTACTTTTCAAACGCTTATAGAAAAAAATAATAATAATAATAATTAGTAATTTTTGAATGACTGTATGAACGACTTCTGTGAAATATTCTATCAAATTTTCAAATATTTTGTTCCAGGGAAATTTTTTTGATCAATAATTATAAAGATAAAATAAAAATCAAATGTTTTAAATATTTCCATAATCCAAAAGCTATAGATACCTTAAAAATAAGTCAAATATTTTATAAAAATATTACCTAAAGAAAATCCTAATCTCAACAATTGGTCAAAGTTCTATGTTTCTGCGACTTTTACTTTTTGAATAGGTAATGATAAATATTTAAAATCGTTATCTTATGCAATTTCGTAAATATTTAAATTTCAGATAGTCATAAAAAGTTTTTTTGAAGGACGAGTAAAATTTATTTTATAATTATATGAAAATAAAACTTATGGATAACCTTGTGTTAAAATTTTAAATCTGATGTATAAATATCAATAACTTTATGAATTTTTAACTACAAAATAACTTCCAAATTATCGCAATTTTAACAAATTTCATAAAAATTTAAAATGACGCTTATAAAAATATTTTGTCCATAATAATTTTCGTTTTTTTATAATTACAATAAGTTAAACTTATAATATACTTTGTATTAAATTTTTAAAAATTTTTGGATAGCCAAATTTCAAAAAAAAAAATACTTAAAAAATTCAAAAATTTCAGTTATTTTTAAAAA
Source organism: Chaitophorus viminalis (assembly GCA_025469195.1). Taxonomy (NCBI): domain Eukaryota; kingdom Metazoa; phylum Arthropoda; class Insecta; order Hemiptera; family Aphididae; genus Chaitophorus; species Chaitophorus viminalis. Next base: position 100,957 of record JAIPRK010000809.1, on the reverse strand, counting down.
AGTCAAAATACTTGAAAAACTTAACCATGTATTTAAAAGGCTTTTATAAGTATTTGGTAAAAATTTGAAGTATTTGGGGTTTTTGTTTTTGAGTTGGAGCATTTTAAAAATATGTATTTTGTCAAAAAGTGGGTTTGCGTACAAATTCCCGTTTTTTCGTAATTTTTTTAGGGTTTTTTCTGATTTTAAGAACTATTAAATATTTTTCATTGTTGACATATTAAGAAGTATTGTGGTGCAGTGGTTATACATCTGAATACGACGTAAGCAATCATCAGAAATTCAGAAGTAATCCGGCTCAGTGCAAAAAAACATTCTGCAGATTTAATTCTGTAGTTTCTTCCCCTGTCTTCGTTCCGATTGTTCTGCACTGCTCTTAGCTGGACTCATTCCACTAGGAGTGAAAACCATGCATGTGGCAATATTTTATTTTAAAAGAAGAGGTTACAAGTGCTACATCGAACTCTATCCCCATCAAGAAGTGACAAGTCATTGTCGAAGACCTAACGGTTTTTTCAATGAAAAACAAATGAAAAAAAATTTTGACGTGCCAAATTACCAATAAAATTCACTTTCTTTTCAGAAAAGTTGCTATATAAATCAAATAAATCGAAGCATTTTTACTGTTCTAAAGTGTAGCGTCAGACACAAAAAAAATAAAAAAAAATAATATGTCATTGTAAAATCAATATACATTCTTCACACCGTTCAGAAACTAAAATAATTGAACAGTTGTATTTCATGGTTAAAATTACAGGTATTCTAATGAACTAATCACTCTGTATTGAAAAATGTATCTAAAAAGTAAAAGATTATACAAAATAGTATTTTTTTTTTATGTTAGTTCAATTTTATTATACTAATTATTGACTTATTATTTTAACATACTAAGATTCTAGTATAAAACATCAATGCAAATTTGCCATTATTTACCTAAATTTAAATCAGTATATTACATACATATATAATATGTATATAATACATTTATATACAATATTATAAATAACATATATATAACAATTTATATAATACAATAATGTAAATATAATTTGTAAACCCGTATTGTCCATAATTTATACAGGTCAGCAGAAAAAGTTCAACATACATTTTACAAACCTAATAAACCGATATTGCCACATGAAGTTTTCAAAAATTACTCGCCAGCAACTTTTGACTATTGTATTACAGGTTTTTCCGATTTATTTCTGTCTCAAAAGTTTTGAACCCGTTTACGAACTTTTTCTTTCTGTAAGCATTAATCTTTTCGTTTAGAATATTTCCACGCACCGCAAAAGTATTATGCGTTCGAGTTTGAAAAATTTTACCTTAATAAAAATAGTTTTGAGTTACAATTTTATAGCAAAATACCGGCAAACAAATAAATCAAATTTAGTTTTATAATAATTGGATTGTATAAAACCCATCTCATGTGATATTGTGATAATACTGATAACCCTATACTGATAATGACCCTTATCATATAGTTTTGCAGTATAATTAATGTATTTTAAATATTTTATAGAGATTAATGGAAGCTGGTGAACAATCTAATTTAGCTCACCAAGATACGTCTGTGAAGAGTGAGCGTTATACAAATGATGGGTTTGGAGATTATAAGAGTCTAGAATCAATAGACCGATATGATCAATGTGCATTTAATACCACTGTAAATTGCATACTGTTACAAAGTACATACGTAGATCCAGGTAACATGTGCTCTAATAAACTAATAGAATATAATCAAGCGAATTTGTGTTAAAGATGAAAATATCAAAAAATGGACATAAATGAATAAAAAACATTTTCCATATCATTATATTATTTAAATGAATTAATGAACACACTCCTACTTAATATTGTATAATCAAATTACAATAAATTCCGTCAGAATACATAATTTCATGTTAATTAATTTTCACACCACAATTAAATTGTAATAAATTTTTTGATATTTAATTTTATTGGAACTTTTTATTTGTTCGTTGTATTTTTTTAATTTTTGATTTAAAATACAAATGTGTATTCTATTATTGATTTTGTAGATTCGGTAGACGAAACAGTGTTACGAGATATGCAGTGGACCGATAATTTAGATCCAATATTTATAAGCAATTATGAAATGGATCCTGTACTATCGTGGCAGTATTTCGGTAGCACTAAAGGAACACTCAGAAGATTCCCAAGTAAGTGTGTCACGGCGTATTAGATAGGCAATTTAGCTACTTTCGTGTCCATGGTTCAAAATTACATAGTCATAAAGTCATCAACTAAAGTTGAACATTGATACACGTATAACTAAGCTAGTAACTACTAACTATATAGAGTATAAATTATTTTCTTTGATAATAACATATCATTCTTACTATGAAAACATAAAACAAAACATCTTACTTCAGAGTAAGAAATGTTATTATTATTAGTTATCACAAAATTGATTAGGTATTACATTATTTATTTGACTTTAAGAATAATTCATATAACAGTCATGTATATATCATTATAATTTGTTTGCCTACCCAATTATATGAAAACAACATAAGACAATTAATAAATTTTAAAATAAGACACAAATAAATAAAAACATTACGGCAATTTGTTACAAACTTTTAAATTCACTTAACTTAAACATCATGTTGTTCTTTACCTTAAATCATTGTATAGGTGCAAAAAATTTATATTTAAATGCCAATATTAAACTCCTAAAGTAAAATGTGTACAAAATCTTAATTACTTTATTATTACAGCGTTGAGGTGGCCTTCGTATTCGGGATTGTCACCATCTGCACTGTTTGATTACCGACTAAATCCGTGGTTTGTTGAGGCTGCAACTAGTGCCAAAGATATAGTTATTATAGCCGATTTTTCTATGACATTATCTGACTATAAGCTAAGTCTCGTAAGAGCTACTGCTTTAGCGGCACTGGATACACTGGGTGCCAACGATTATGTCAATGTCCTATCTCTTGAATCGTCAAATTATGAAATTGTACCATGTTTTAAGGAAGTTATTGTGCAGGTAAATCATTATTAATAAAGCCAATTTTTAAAACGATAACTTATTCTTTTGGAATCTAGGCCAATGAGAAGAACTTGAGAGACTTAAGATCAGCTGTGGCACAATCAAAGTTTGCAGGCAGTTCTAACTTCACGGGAGCTCTAGCTCGTGCATTCGACATATTACACAAAGTACCTTTGAATTAATTAATTTAGAAACTTAGATAGCTTAGTATAGGGAGGAGTTAAATATTGTTAAGAAAAGAGATGGGGTGGATATTAGTAATACCATTGATTATAAATACTAGTATTTATAATCAATGGTATTACGTTATATATTCTATCCATCCATGTTTGCTACGAATTTAATCTTAATAATTTCTGTAATATTAAAATGCAGTTTAATCGTACTGGTCAAGGAAGTCAATGTAATCAAGCTATATTGATAATTACTGACGGCCCATTTGGTCCATACAAAGAAGTTCTACAACATAACAAGCCACACATGCCAGTTCGAGTTTTTACTTATTTAATAGGTAAAGATAACTCAAATGCTGCTGATATGAATTGGATTGCTTGCAATAATAAAGGTTAGTCTTTATTTATTTTTATTTTTATAACAATTATTTTACATTAAAAAGTATAGCGTGAAGAAAAAAATTAATAAGTTCAGCTATCGAGTATTTATCACATAGTTATACAAAAAATATTACTTTAGTTATATATTTATAATCAAAATCTTTATTTTAACATAAAATTATTATTACTTGTTAAAATCATAGATTTATAATTTGTCTTAGAAAATACATAGTCAAGCAATTTTTTAAAATTTCAATTTTACTATTCAGTGTCTATTTTCTTTCTGCTGGGTATTATCACTGGATAATTTCCCAATTTATATTAATCACCATTATCGTATACTACTTATCAAACCTACTTATTATAAAATAAATATTTGATAGGTTTTTGATTTTCACTTGAATAACAATGAATTAAAAATAAAATTATTTTTCGAAAATTTATTTATCTATATTACTTAATTAAAATATTGCAACTAAATAGATAAATTAAATAGATTTGAATTGTTGATTATAAAAATTGAAAAAAAAAATATATTATATATATTTTAGAATGTATAAGATGTATGAGTTAAATTTGATATCGAATTAACTATGGTATTGTTCTTTTATTATTTAAATGGGTTTAAATTTTTTACTTATTTTAGGTTTTTTTGAACATATTGAAGATCAAAGGAATCTTCGAGAAAAAGTATTAAATTATGTTCTCGTTATGGCTAGACCCTTGGTTATGTATCAAACCGATCATCCTGTGTATTGGTCTCCAGTATACCTTGCAAGCAAAGTACTATTTATAACAACAAACGGGTTGGATGAAATATTTTATTTCCTATTATTTTTATCTTTTTTTAGGTTGACAATTTAAAAGCTACTGATACCATGGATGGTAGGCTCATGACAACAGTATCAGCACCCGTTTTTGACAGGAGAAACCATTCGGTAAATATACTGGGAGTACATTTGTATGATATTATATAATACTATATATTATACTTTGTCTTGACAGGAACGAGCCGCCAATTTATTGGGTGTGGTCGGTATGGACGTCTATATTGATGACCTGAAAAAACTTGTACCGGCCTATAAGGTCAGTAAGATATTTTATTTGACAAAAAAAAATCATAAAATATTTTCCAGTGCCTAAACGTTTGATTATTTTTGTTTTTGTTACCATAGCTTGGAGCCAATGGTTACTCCTTTATATTGGACAATAATGGTCATGTCCTTTATCACCCAGATTTCCGTCCAACGGTAATAAACTAATAACTATACAATATATAATATATATAAAAATTAATTACTTAATAACTATACTTAAGTTATTTAAAATTCCTATAACTGTAATATTGTATGGAAATAATATTTTACAGCAATCTGATTCGGTCAGACCTCAATATAAGACGGTCGACCTGAGTGAGATTGAGTTGCCGGACGCGGACACTAATAACAACACTCTATTACTGGAAGTAAATGAAATTTTTTGTTGAAAATTATGCAGTAGAAATAATTTTTTAACTGTAAATTTTATTTTAGTTGAGGAGAGAAATGATTGAGCAACATGAAGGTGAGACTACCCTAAAAGTCAAAACTCATTTGGACAATATGGTAACCAAATATAACAATTTTAACAAATTAATTATAACGAAATAAAAATAACACATTTTTATTACTGAAAATATAAATTATTTTTATAAAAAACCATATGAAATGCAACATTTAAGTAAAATAAGAAATTACGTGGTATTTCAAACGAACATTAATTATATTTTTACTGGGCTAAAAATGGAAAATAATAAAAGAGCTTTTATCTTTTTAGGATAGTTTAATATGCTTGATAAGTGAAGCTATTCAATATGTAGGTTATAAATTGTACTCCAAAGTCAAAATAGGTATTTTTATATATATATATATATATATATATATATATTTAAATGTCTCCATAAATTACAAGATACAGTTAAAATATACACAAAAAAAAGTTATAACTGCAGGTAATAAAGTTATAATTAATTTTAAATTAAAAAGATAAAATTGTAATAATCACCACAAAATCTTATGTATAAGAAAAATGAATCAAACGATTTAATAATAAGAATCACTTTTGAATAGGTATATTTTTATTTCTACTTCAACAAATATCGAAGTCCGTTCAATGATACTAATAAAAATGTAGCTTAGTAAAAAAAGTTATAAGTTATGCTCAAAATAATATTTTGGTAAAAAAGGAAAATTATTTTAAAATTATTTAATAAATTATTTTGAATTTTCAGAGAAGGGTATCTACAAGAAAATATAAATATTTTTATCATCCAATCGAAGATACACCGTTCAGTTTAGGCATAGCTCTGCCAGAAAGTTATGGAATGTATGAACTTCTTGGAGAAGAAGAAATCAAATTGACTCAATTCAATAGTAAGTGTCTGGAAAAAAACGTAACGATTATTTTTAATTTTTGCTTATTATTTTTCAGTCACAGAATATTTTAAAGGCAAAAATTGGAAAGTTCATCCAGATTGGTAAGCACATTTATACCTTAAAAGTACACTCAAATAAGAGTATATGATTGTTGATACTATTAACTTTTTAGGGTATACTGTGAATATAACTATGGAAACGAACATAGCTTTAAGACTCCTGAGGATAGAGTGTTGCATTTTTTGTCCAGAACAAAGCGTCCGGGTTGGAAATGGATGTCACTGAGGTCTAGAATGCCACAAAGAGAACCTGGTAATTATTTAATGAATTATTAAAAAATAAGAATGATAATAATTCTCTTTCGTTTTTGAAGGTATAAGTCAGGTTTATAACACGTGGAGAAAAGAAAAAGATTCTCATTACTGTAAGTGTTTTAATAATTTTTAATAATTTTATTTATTGGTTTTTAATGAAACATTTTACTTTCAGGTGATAAAAATCTTTTACAATCCCTAGTATTTGATGCATTAGTCACAGATAGTCTTGAAAAACTAACGAGTCAAATATCCAAGGCGGACAAACAGTAAGTGACTGACAAATTTATCACATTACATGTACAACCTATTAATGTCTATAAACAGACTTTTTTAAAAACTAAAATTTTTATGATTCAACAATTGTGTTTCTATAATTTTGTGTAACGCCCTAAAAGTTTGAAACATTTTTTATAAAAAAAAAAAAAATATCAAAACTATTTTATTTTCAGTAAACCTACAAACGCCTTACTCAAAATGCAAATTATAAAAAATAGGTAAAATGAGAACAAAAATTATGACACACGCATTCTAACGCACATATAAATCACCAAACTTAATACCAATAGCTATTGGATTATGATTATTATATTTATTATACTCACAAATTATTTTTATTACACATTGCACCAATTACTATTATAAGCATGATTATTTTAAATTATAAACTTTTAAAATATTATAAAATAAAATATCTGAAATTTATCCAGAAAAATTAACATTGTATCTATGAATTTATCCATTAATTCTATAATTTAAATTGTATTTATCTTGATTTTATGCACTTATACTGAGTGATTTTTTTTTTTATCGTAAATATACTTGTCTTCGTTTAAAAATGTGTACTTTAAAATAAATTTACCTATTATTATAATATTAATTTTCAAATTGTATTGATTATTTTCTTTTTAATATACCATAAAATTTCATAGATCATACACATAAGAGTCATAATCTCTATTTTATTTTTTTAATCAACATTTCAACCATATTTTTTACCATCTTTGTATACGATTCTTTAACTATAATTAATTAAGTGTTTTTATAATAATTTAAAATAGTAAATAACACCTATATTCATATGAATTTATTCAGCACACATTAATATTGGCTTTTATTTTTGTAATGTAAAATGTACTCAGTTCATTTAATACTGTATAGTAAAATTATAAATCAGCATCTTCAGGAAGCACATCATAGTACAATTTTAAATACAAAATAAATAATTTAAATTAAGACAAGTTTTTGATTTACTACAAAAAACAATTTAGATATTAGAAACATAAAAAATCAACTATAAAATACTGCTGAATAGCTGAGAATTTTTTTTAAAAAAAATCACTCAAATTTAAGAGTATTTAGAGTAATTACATTTCAATGATAACTTTAATATAATTACCTATCTATAATTTAAATGAGTACTTCAATGGCTTATGATTTTCAATCAAAAAATAGAAACTGTTTAGATATTTTATTGGTAAATGTTATTATAATTACGGTAAGTTAGAGTTATTATTATTTTTGTATTAACTAATTATGATTTATTATATAATTGCACCTAATAATATAAAAAATGCACTAACCTTGTCTACATTTTAAAGCCCAATAGCCACACTAATGGCACTTCTGCACAGGTAAAGTAGATGATACACGTGGTACATTCAAAGTACTATTTGCACTGAACTGTAGATCGCTAATTTCATATATTATTAGCTCAGTGTGGTGACTTAACATAATTTAGGATTTTAGTGTAAAAAATATGGACTTCAACCAAATTTGAATTACATATTTTTTACATATGATATTTAAGATAGCTTTCCTCCACAAAAAAAAAATAAATAGTTTGAAACATATTGCAGCGGATTTGGTAAGAGGTCTTATTCCCACATAGAGATTTAAGCTACAAGCATCTGAAGAAGTAACTACCTATAATAACATCTACATTATACAATATTACAAACCATACAGTATGGATATATTTCAAACTTACGTCATCGTATGACACAGTTAAAATCTTAAATCAAAATTATATGATTTTTATTTATACTAAATATTATTGTGTAACTTCTTCAGAATAGCAATAAATTATTAAATAAATAAAAAAAAAAAATGTAAAATCATGCTATTTCGTTCTGAATTAATTTTTATGGTTTTTAAACTATGTTCGCACGCACTCGTAGCCAAGGACATCATATGTTTGGTGTGACGCTTACCTTCATTGCGACAAGAAGTGGATTGTTGAGATGGCGGGATCACGGAACAGCTAACAACAGAGGATCTGAACCGTACGTTCAATTATTTAAATCAATCATACCATTCATAATACAATTATTAATTTTACTCGTCATGTTCTAGACATTTTAGCGAAACCAATAAGAAAGCCATAGACGAGGTTTGGTACAAAAGAGCGATTGACCAACACAACATAGAACCTGAGAGCTTCGTGTTTTCAGTACCATTTAATTCCGGTTACATTCCATTACTTATTTTTGTATTGCAAAAGGGAAAACATTCCTATTGTAATTTTCAGATTTTCTAAGCAAATACAATAACATATACAATACAATATATATTATATATAATGAAACCTGTACTTACATAACGGACAGTTGTATCAGACCATCATTGTGTCGATCATCGATTGGCTTCTATCTCATTATTTTTGGCGGGACTATCATTTTGTTAGTTGAGATAGAGGTGTCCGTTAAGATAGTATTCATTGTATCAATTATTAAATACATTAACTGAGATGAATGTTTGTACAGTGAATTCCACCTAATTGAGCACCGACTAATATGAGTATCTGCGTAATAAGGGCAAAATGGTCTGGTCCCAATACAAATGTATATTAACAAGGATAAAAAAAATCCGCAAAATATGAACACTCGATTCGGTTTATGTGGACAATTTTTATTTTATAATAGCGTTAGATATACACCTATGTATTTAAAAACTACTAATATAATCGGTTTTTGTTGTATCTATGTGAATAAGTTTATCAAAAATAATAAAAAACATTACCGTTTAAACCTTGATGGAATTTTTTTGACTAAATGTATAGGAACGTTCTTACACGTTCTATAACAAGATAATACCCGTATTTTAGGTTTAACGTGGATTTCAACGATACCTACACTATATGTTTCAAAAGAACTTCTCCCTCAATGAAAAAATTGCAATTTTAAACATAGTGAAATCGTTTCTTTCAGACACTTCAAAACGTAAAATCACTAAAAAATTATGAGTTACAAAAAACGTGTGCAAAAAAAAAAAACTTTTTGAACTAATTCGGTTTTATGGGCAACATGTGGGTAAACAGGGCTGGGTTCCAACATGTTTACATTAAGCGGAATCTACTGTATTAATAAGAAGTTTAATAAAACTCCATTCCTTTATTTTTTATTTCGAACAAATTCTAAATAGGAAATACACGCTAAAAGGAACACAGTTTAAATGATTACCTGAAAATTACAATAGAATTGAATGTGCTCATGAAAAAAAAAAAAAAAACTTCAGTCTTGTGTCTAATTTTCAGGCGCTGGGCTCGACCGACCCTTGATTACAGCTACTCACGCCATGTTTGTGGAGAACAAAGGTCATCGTGCAGCAGCCGCAGTCGTCGGCATACAATTCCAGCACTCGTCGATTGCTTCGCATTTTATCAATATCACTTCGGCCGTATGTGTTTGATTGATTTATCCGACACATTTATTATAGTCAATAATGAAAACATTTTTTTTTCTCGTAATCGATTTTCAACAGTGTACTGGGATGACCGGATGCAAAAAGACATGCGCTTCCGACGACCTCGATTGTTACGTACTGGACAATAACGGTTTCATCATCATATCTGAGCAGTCCCATCACACCGGTCAGTTTTTCGGACAAACCGATGGCACTATTATGGATTCATTGGTTCAGGACGGTATTTACAAGAAAATCACCGTAATGGACAATCAAGGTGCATGTCAGAGCGGAATCGAACCGGGAACCGATTCTGCGTCGATGCTTCGTGTAATTATCATATTATATTCAATTATAAATAACATTGATAAATAAACAAATGAATCTCGACTATTGGGCTGTCTGTATATTTATATCTGATCTTCATTAACGATTGACAGCCTTTCCAACCGGTCGTCTGGCTTGCACGATGGTTATTGGGTCGATTGGCTTGGATAGCAATTGAAACTCATATCTACAACGTCCTATTTCCGGATTGGATTCAAGCGCAAGATGAAGGTATGTTTTAATCATTCTTCCTATTCGGCTATTCATAATACTGATATCGCAAAAACATGGGTTTGGTCCAAGGAGAGAAAAGTATATTCATACTTTCGTCATATATTTTTACTAAAAGATTTTTGATATTGTACATAGTGTGCACGCAGTAACATGTAAATTATTTAATAGTGGACATAAATCTGAGGAATTTACTTTTCCAATTAAGACTTTTAATACCTACTAACTAATCCCACTATACAAATACCCCAATAACATTTAATAAAAATATTTATTTATTTTTTAATACCTAGTAAAAAACAAAAACTACCTTGAAATTTTAAAACAATTTTCAATAGCGGGTAAATTGAATTTAAAATATAAGTAAGTGCATTTGAACAAAAGATTATGATAATAGTTTTCGAGGTTGGAGTAGAGCCGAAAAAATATTATAGCCACTATAGCAAGTAAAATCATAAACACGTCTTTGTCCATAAATGTATAACCAATTAATATTTTTGAAGAGTCACATTAAGTATCTGAAATTTTTCATGGAGCCAATCAAAATTCTTAGTAAATATTTCTCGGCAGAGTTTCTATTGCTAAAAATATAAAAACATAATAATTAATATTACAAATATTTTGAAACATTTAAAATAAAAATAAATTATAACTTTAATAAAAATAGGAAATTATTTAATGAAAAATACGACAAATCATGATTTCGACTAACTGTTTGAAATTTTGCTAAGGCATATTATATAGATATAATAAGAAATAATCCTTTTGACATATTAATCACTGATAGACAAGATTCTATTGTATATTTATTATTTAATACTATAATATAAATTATGACTCACGGCGACTGTTTACTTGTACACTGTATTGTAACCCTTTTTATAAGCTGCAATTAAAAGAGATTAGGTAAATGTATTCGTATCATATGAACTAAAACCGTCGATAGATCTATTATGTTTTCCTACCTTTTGTTAGATGTTTTTATACATATTATTTCATGTTTGTTCTGAACCTATCACCTACCATCTTTAAATTTTAAAATCTTTCGGGTCAAATCTCAAATATGGCTTGTTTATATACAAGTATATTGACATATTGTACATATATATATATATATATATATATAGACGATGATTGGTATAATGCATCACTGATGATGTTTTTTTTTTTCCCCCAGATCCAATGTACTCGGATTACGACCTGGGACCAGACGAATTCGTACCAGACCAAGATGATAAAACTGTCGACCAGAGTGACAAGCCTACAATGGAAGGTAGTGATCGAAGTGGTCCCGGCAACGATTACAAAGAGATGCCGCCACATCCACCGCTCTACGTACCTAGCATGAAAAAGGCCGAGTACTTCAATCCCGTGTACAATCGAACTCAACCAGGCGTAACCAGGACCTGTCGCAAAGCAGTTGACTTGTACGTGCTGCAACCCAACAGATTGAACATGAGCGGGTCGTTTAATCCGCTCAAAGGGAAATTGACCAATTGTCACGCGACTGGATGTGAACGGTTAGTAGTGTATTTATGTACCTTGTATCAAAGCCATTGTAACATCATTGTTTGGCTTAATATAAACCAAACACTTATTAATTATTATTTGTTGATTTTTGTTTTTAAGGCCGTTGAAATAAGTTTTCCTAATTTAAAGTCTATATATAATCTGATATATTTTATCATTTTTATACACATATATTCTGTATGCACTAGGCTTTGGGTTGTTTTTAGTTCCAATAACTTAATATTGCCACATTCTGCCGGTATAATATATAATATCTAAATATATAATTATTCAATAATTTTCACTCAGAGTACAAATTTATCTTATAAAAATTATTATTTATATACATCTAACTGCTGCAGGCCATTATCATTTTGAAATTATGATACTCGTAACAGGTAGATATCGAAACATCTGTTTTTTTTTTCATAATATTCATACTCCCGAAATCATTGAAAACACTAGAAATAATTCTACTCCGAAAATGACATTTATAATTTTCATGTCATGAAACGCTGTGTGGTATTTATTTATATGTATATTGTTTTTACAGACCATTTAGTGTACAAAAAATCCCCCACAGCAACCTAATACTATTAGTGGTGGATACATTGTGCCCCTGTGGCAGCAAACAACTGAGTATTGATCCTCAAGAGGTCCGAATGGCAACAGATGAATCCGGACAACCGGTATACAATTGCCAAGACCACAACATGTTCCGAAGACGCACTGGAAAGTGCATTAACTATCATCCAGAAGTAAGTAATTGATAAATTTAATGTTCCATAATATTTTAATGATAACTCTAAATCTGCAATGTTCAATTATTTACATTTATACATTTTTTTTTATCCTCATTACAATGTATATTTAAAACTAAATGTTGAAAGTATGTTTAATAAATATAAAATGTACGTATAATTACGTTAATTATATGTATTTATATGTTCCATATAAAAAAAGCATATAATAAGGATTTTAACTGAAAATTTAAGGTTTTCACACACTGCTGCAGTAATCGATACCGTATCGCGTACCGCAGCAGTGTGTGAGAACCTTAAAACAATAATAATAAAAAATAAAAACCCACTTTCATCTAATTTGAGATTCTGAACGGAGTGATGAAATCTATTGATTTTACAATGATGTGTGTTTTTTTTTTTTTTATTTATTTATTTTTGTGTCTAACGACACCTGTTTTGGCAGTAAAAATGCTTCGATTTGCTTAAACAGTAACTTTTCTGATAGGAAAGTGAATGTAGATGGCACTTGGGCAAGTCAAAAATCTAACATTTTTAATACTTTTTTAAAAAATCGAAAAAAACGATAAAAATATTACAAACAACCGGGAAATTTTACGCAAAATCACGTTTTTACAAAATATATTTTTTTTAAATGCTCTAACTCAAAAACGAAAAACTGCAACAACTTGAAATTTTCACCAAATCTTTATATTAGCATTCTCTATACGTACGTGGTTATATTTTCAAAGTATATTGACATATTTTGACTTATTTATGGACAATTTAAATTTTTGATTTTTGTAAAAAAAATTTTTTAAACATCTATGAAATTTTAATTGGCTAACCGAAAACTCTTGAAAATTTAATACAAGGTTTATAATAAATTTAACTAATCGTAACTAAAAAATATCGGAAATCGTTTCACTCAAATTTTTTTTAAAAGCCCATAAAGCTCAAATGTGTATAAAATGTGTCAAAATCACGATAATTTGCAAGTTGTTTTGTAGATAAAAATTCATAAAATGTTTTCTGTCTATAACTAAGGTTCAAAATTTTAACACTAGGTTATCCATAAGCTACTCTTCATAAATCTATAAAAAAAAAGTTCTTCCGGACTTAAAGGAATACATTTTATGACTGTTTGAAATTTAAATTTTCACGAAATTGCATACTATTGCATTATATTTCAATTTAAATATAAAATACTACATTATTATATACCCATTTTAGACAAAAATATTAACTCCGTTCAGAATCGTTAACAAATCCATTGTAATTATGATCTATCTTATAAACGAAGTACACTCCACCCCCAACTGTACAGCAAAGCGGAGCCCATCTGTTCTTTTTATAATTAAAAATTTAATCTTTTTATAACTGTCTGCTAATATTATTAGTATAAATTAATATTCCCAAAAAATATCTTGTATATTAATTAAGTATACTGAATATTACTATTGTATTAAATTATTGTAACAAGTGTTTTTCAAATGTGTTTTCATTGTTTTCAACATAAACCTGTTTAAGAAAATACTTGGTTTTTTTTTTAAATCTATAAAAAAAAGCATAATTCATGAACACCGATGGATATTGTAGTGACTACATAATTTACCAATGAATAGAATAAAGATAAATATTTATCTCCTAAACAACAGATATAATGGCCGATGACTGGAATCCCTCTCGAAAAACTTTTAACTTTGTAGTATATTGGCCATCCGATAGAATCGATTTCATTAATAATTATTTTACTTTCTAGGAAATTGAAATCAAACAGTGCGGTTCGAGTTCAGCGTTATTAGTCACCTCTTACCTAGTACTATTGGGTATGGTCACTGCCATATGGATAACGTGATCGTCGTATTTCGGCTGAATGATCAACTTCTCAGCGTTTACGGTTTTACAAAAAATATATTATAAGTGTATTATAATTATTAATAATATTTTTTTTATATAAATATGTTTAAGATCTTTTATCGATTTTTTATTGTTATTATTATTCGTTTAAAGGTCAGTTCACGCAAATGCGAATTTGTACGTACCCGCTTAATTGTTGTAATAATAATAGTATTCGGCCTACATACAACATACACACACACAAACAATAAACGCATATCGTATATATATAATATTATATATGTTTATAATCAACTGTAATATGGATTTTCCGTTATGTATATACACGTATATACCTAACATGACTAGGTATACTAAAATATTTTTGTACGTCAAAAATTATTATGTACTTGGGAATGAATTTAATATAATATAATAATCGTATAATTAATAATAATAATATAAAAAAACTAGACAATAATTTTTTTGTATGAACAATCGTATTGATTACAATAATAATAATAATAATAATAATAATAATAATAATAATAATAATAATAATAATAAAATAAATATACAATATATATTTTACAGGGCATGATGCCATGAATATAAATATTTAATACTAGAGAGTTCCATTAAAGTCTATTTCTATTGAAAATAATCCACTGGTTACTTGGATATCAAATATTAAAATAAGTTAGGTAATTTTTTAACATGATTCTCTCTCTCTCTTTCTCTTAATGTTGGGAAATGTGAAAAACTTCTTTGCAAATAAAAAAATGAAAGACTGAATGACACCGATAGGGATCCCCGTATTAATTTATTTGTGAATCCCTAAACCTAAAGTAGACGAATCTCGAGAGAACATTATTCTGTTTTCTGTTGGTCGATATTTGAATATAACTGATTTCGTGTGAATATAACACTATATTGTATAAACGGTAGTACTAGGGCCAATAAAATCCTAATTCGTTGAAATATCTGATTTAACTACAATAACCTGCAGATCGATGTAGAGAAACAATTAACAGTGTAGTAGATACTAAGTAGATCCACTTAGCCACTAACCTAACCTAAATACCTAATAATGTAATTAAGTGAAAACTTAATGACAAATACTGCAGAGAGACGATACCGATTCTTCCCGCTCTCGGTTAAATATGAGGAAGAGAATAAAAATGGACTCGTGGAACTCCTGGTGCCCAAATATAAAATAGTAAATGTGTGTAGTTCGAATTGGTGTTATGATAATTATATATTATATGAATAGAAATGTGTAATACATGCGTATATGTGTATTATATTTTATGGAACTTCTTTTTTTATGTAACGAAACGCGTTGTTTTTTTGTGCATTACTTATATTATTATTATTATTATTATTATTCTATAGGTACAAGTATATTATAAATTATAATAATATGGTTAAACTATGTAATATAAATATAATATACTTTCTAATTGTTAGAATCGGTTGAGTATATAGGTACGGAGTGTCTCAGAACTACTGGCACCTACTATTAATTTTGATCTTTTCAATAGTTTTAACTTTTTTTTTAGTTTATACTTTAATCATTTAAAATTGCTTCAATATTTTTTTCTACAGCTCAAATTTTTTGTACTGTTAGAAAAATATCAAAAACACTCATTCTGTGAACATAAATTTAAGAAAAATATTATGGTTTATAGTTCTAATATAGGTAATTTTCAAAATATTTTAACGTTTTCTGAAAATAAAAATTAATATTGTCAATTACATAATATCACCATTCCCCAGTTATGACTATTAACATAATTTAATTCACAATCTCAATCCAATATACTATTAAATTCTCATTTTAAAAGTTCGATCTCTAATAAGACATCTAACCACCAATAATTTTTTAAAATTATTACAAAATGGCTCTTTTGATCTTTTTCTAAAACCGTAGAAAAAATTTTAAATTTGAAAATTTGTATCACCAATAAAAAAAAATCGTATTCGTTATTTTTGTAACGTAAGACAGTAAAAATAATTTTTTATAAAAAAAGTGAAAAATACTGAATAGAACAAAAGTGATTGCATTTGTCAAATAGTTCCAAGATACTCTGTATCTATGTTATATATTTATTTAATACTTACGTATGTATAATGTGCATATGATTCGGTAGAATGCAATTGTTTTTTCAAATATATATGTTACAGTTATTGTTTATAAATGATAATTCTCCGTATTGAATAACCCTTTTTTTCGCGAATATTTTGTAATTATTTTTAAAAATCGTACGCTGCAGACCCGCTTTTTTATTTATAATTTGTTTTGGTTTTAGTAAAAATTTGTACAAAGTAATGAAATCTAATTTGCGGCGTCTGCAGATCGCACGTAAAGACTTACCAGCTATACCATGTATATTATATAAATATAGGACAAAGGTACATATATATAAATATGTGTAAATGTATATATATATATGTGTACATCAGGTCCGTGCGTAGTGGGAGGGGGGGGGGTGAGAAAAAAATGTTAAAATAGATACATCAATAATTAGAAATATAGTACAATTTATATTTATTATTAATTTTCATTTTTAATATTCATAATTTTACTATATTCGTTTTGCATGATTATATGTTATGCATTATATTACAAATAAGTATATTATATAATAGATTAAAAATTAAAAACACGATTTTTTCGGTCATGGGGGAGGGTTTGAACACCCAACTTCCCTCCTTGTGCACGGGCCTGATGTATATATATATATACATAAGCTTATTAAAATATTATTTACCCAGGATATATATCGCTTCTTTTTTTTTTTTTTTTTTTGGTGTTTTTCACCGGTAGACTTTCATATCTTTTACGCGTAGGTATATGAACCCTGGGCATTCTATTGGCAGAAGGTTTACGCGCGTTACGTATGATATATGTTCTACCGGATATCAGACAGGTATTGTCAAAAGTCTACAACCTACCGACTCGGTGACGCATTAAAGACCCGAGTATAAAAAATAAATACGATAAGAATTTCGGTTGTTGATTCGAGGATAATTATTGTAAAAATAATACATTTGAGGGACCCTGATGCAATACAACCTCCAAAAATACGTCATTGTAGTGGAGCAACAAATTGTACGCGAGCGTAATATATTTCACACAGATAATACGTGCTCATCATCCTCTATCCAGATATCTTTGGATTCTTACCCAATAAATTGTTTCTCTTCGTTACTATTATAAATATATTGTATGCATATTCACATGGATTCGCATCATTTGTACATACATATATACAAATACAATATATATAAATAAATGTTTGCGTGAATTTATATGTAAGAGTATCGTAGGCGTGGTTATGGTTACATTTTTGGAAGTACTAGATAAAAGTAGATCGAAAATATCTGAGTACCTATAACATACTCGTAGGTACCATCAAAATCTGCGGATACTATAAACAAATATTGGGGGTGTTGATTCGAAATTTGGGGTTGCAAAGCACCTCCCAAATCGCAATTATGATTGGAATGTGTTTGTTCGAATATATTCTGTGCCTATCGTACATTTTATACATCATATGCATTCGTCCATTAACAACCTAACTATAACCTAACCTGTGTGTCCGAGAATGATTTCCAATAATACACCTCTGTCGCGTGTAACATACACACGTCCCGTGCCTACTAACGTAACTCGACCAATTTCGATGTCAAACATGAGAACGCTCAACCCGTTTTTTTTCCGAAAATTATGCACGCAAAACGTTTACCATTTCGTTTTAATATCAACGACAATTATTTTACGTGTCTCGGTGGTTTTATATCCATACGGTAGTTATTTATAGGCCAAACAAATCGTATTCGATTGTTGTTAAAAAAATTTATAAAATCCTAACATGTATAATATGTTTACGTACATAGGCCTATACCGCCTATGTAGTTAGTTTAGTACAACTGTTTTCATTAGATTTCATAGCTACTATACCATGTTATTTTAAAACACGTTATGTTTATATGAGTTTGATAGGAAAATATTTTATAGCTTATACGTATAACCTAACGTCCCTTACAAAAAACTGCGTTTTTTTTTTTTTTTTGGTTGATTAATTTTAAATGTTAACCTGTGTAAATAAAATGTTAAGAACACCTAATTTTTGGTAGTTACCCGTTAGTAAAGACTTGAGTTTTTTTATATTTATAATTTTTAGGCTTAATGATTTAGGATAATTTATATAATTGTATTAATAGATCTTATATTTACTAATATTTTAATAACTCAAATGTGGTATGTTCATTATTGTACGAACGTCTACTATTTTTAAGCATAAATGCATACATACATAATGTATAACTCATGTCTTCCAGTAACATAATAATATGTTTATGTAAAATTTTTAAAAAGAACCTAAAATCGCTGTCAGTTCTTTCAGTTTTTTTTGTAACAAAATAATTTATTATAATCATAATTATTATTACTTCGTTTTTTGGCGTTTGACTTTTTTTTTCACTTTATAACATTCCTGACCCATCACACAGTAGAATTATTAAACCCATGATATAGTGTCTCCGAAGTACATGACAAACAATGGCATATTTTGGCGGGAGGGGAATCCCTCAAAGGGCTTAGAATATAATTGCAATTCGTATTATATTTTATTGAACTTATAACAGTTTCTAAATTTGATCAATAGGGTTTGCATTTGAAGGCAATATAAACAATAAAAAAAGCATTTAAATTTTAAAATATGAAAAAAGGCAAATTAATTTTAATTTAGGCATTTAATTTATTCAAAAATGTATTACAAAATTAAAAATACTATCTAGTTTGTATAAAAAAAATGCACCACCGTGTACTTAGATAAGTTGTCTTCAGTAAAACGTTGACGGTTTGGGCTCAAAATATTTTTGTACATAGAAAAGGATCTTTCTACGTCCACCGAAGTTATTGGGGCGTATTTCATACATAAATAATTATTTAAATTAAGATTACTACTTATTAAATAATAAATTGTCATCGCTTGTTGTTTCTTCAATTAATACTTGGTTGATTTGTTTGATATTTTCCCATCCTTTGTTTTTCGATATAACTTTGTAATTTATCCAGAATTATGAACATATTTTAATCTACGTAGGATGTAGGTCGTGGGTACTTTTATGGCCATACCAAATACTCGATAAGACGATAACGGATAGAGTATTCAGCGATATCGATAAATATTGCGAAGAATAAAACCTATTCAAAATAAATTTATCCAGCGACACGGTAGTGTCGCCGAGCTAAGTAAAAAAAAAAAAAAGAAGGCGAAGCACTCGACCGTGTATATGTACAGAAACCTAAACATTCCCATTTAACACGTGTTAATATTTTGGTATTCTTTATTAAAGGCTGTAGGTCTAATAAATGGACCAAATCGTTAGAATGGGGTATCAATCGATCGAGAAAATCATAGGCTACGTGCTTTTATAGTTTTCAATGGAATCGGTTGAATAATATTTTAGTTATGAGCAAAAAACTGTGGATATTTAAGTGATCAAATTCATATTATTTCGTCGCCGGCCGCCGTATTAAACGCGTCATGGGGCCGGGTTCACTATCGCCTATCGATAATCGGTGCGTTTTCGTTTTTTTCGTCTCGCGTTCGGCGTACGAGCTTGTTGTCTTGTCTTTTGTCAATCAATTTATACTTGCCAATCAGCCGTCTGGATTTGAACATTTTATAAATATCATTATATTAATTAATAATAGTGCACCACGTCCACGAGGTTGAAAATTACAATTTTCGTCTCACGTTAGGCGTGACCTGTGTTTTGTCTACATTAAAAATGGTAACTAAACTTCAAAAGGCGCGAGCTATACGAAAAAAAAAATATCAGGATAAATGGGTAAGATGTAACGATACATTTGTACAGTTTGAACGGTGGCCTCGTGGTGCAAAAGATGTTAACATCTTAATAATGGGGGAAAAAAAAACAAAAAAATCTTGACCCTAATAAAAACTAATGATATCCCGACAAAAATACTATGTCAACTCCGTGTAAAAAAACGCTAAATAAAAAAAAAATTATAATAAATATAAATGCTATAAAATGTGATATTAAATGGAATCTAAGTAAATGGTCTGATGAATATAATGTATGTATAAGTAATTAATTCTAATTTAATAAAAATTGGTTATTTATATAAATTTATAATATGAATTATTTTAACTCAAATTGATCCAATTTTAGATTACTTGGCCGGAAGATTCAGTCTAAAAAATGTATAGCCAAGTACTAAGTTTATGTAATAAATAATGAAAGCACCATTACAATAAATAAATTGTTTCCGGCCAAGTAAACTACAATTAGATCAATTTGAGTTAAAATAATTCATATTATAAATTTTTATAAATAACCAATTTTTATTAAATTCTTTTTTTTTTTATTAGAAATAAACAATCTATACAAATAATGTACAATAAGCTTATGTGTTAAGAGAAAAAAAAACATGACATGAAAAATTGAATAAGAAGCCACCCACCGGCAACACTTAGCATGAATTATTTATAAACATTTTTTGTTTTTTTTTTTTTTTAAATTCTTGATGGTTAGAATTATAAATATTTTTAAATTTATTAAATTTGAATTAATTACTTATACATACATTATATTCATCAGGCCATTTACTTAGATTCCATTTAATATCACACATTTTATAGCATTTATATTTTTTTTTTTTTTTACTTAGCGTTTTTTTACACGGAGTTGACGTAGTGTTTTCGTTGGGATACAATATAACATCGACAATGCACGTTCTTTACAAGCCTTTATCGATTTGTACCGATAATACGTAAGCTGTGCATAAAATTATCAAATCAATTGATAATTATACACAAAAAAGACATGTCAATATAAACAACTGGTAAAAGTTCCGAGTTTCTACGACTTATACTTTTTGAATAATAACAAATAATTAAAATAAGTTAGATATGATATTAACTACAGCTGAAAATTGTTTACTTTTAAAAACGCATCATTTTAGGTAGTGAACGATACACTTAAATCTTGTCCTACATTATTTGATCTATTGTTAGTTATCCACTTACACACGGGTCAGCTGAAAGAGGAATTAACAAAACTGTTGTCCCATTAGTTTATGCATTGATGACTTTTGACTTTCAGAGATGAAGATTTATACATTCAGTTATTTACAAATATTAATAACTTTGCAGTTGAAAACAGAATATATTTTAAAATTAAATTAAATTGTTACGTATTAAAAATATAATTCTTAATTTAAATAAATATATATATAACACGAGACGTTTATGAGAAATTACTTTCATAACATGATTTTATAACAATCGACATTATGCCACTTGACTTTCGAACACTCAACATAGATTCAGAACTTTGCATGGGGCAATGGAAGCTACAAACTTAACTGGGAAACATTGGATTATAAAAATAGGCAATGGGCGCTTCTCATAAAAATCGAGCCAGATATAAACACGTTAGCCAAACACCAGACAAATCCATCTTATCAGTATTATTTTCATCTTTTTTATTTGTATATTAATACTAAGCATACACAATAAATGAAAACATTAATAATTCATTTTTTATTTTTATTATTAGGTACTTTAATACAAACACAAAAAGTAATTTATATATTATTTTATTATTATTTATATACTAATATACATACATACACAATAAATTAATTTCTCACTGCACACCTATTACTTATATTTATGTTACGGTGAAAGACGGTAATTGGTAAATGACATTGTTACCAAAATGATTCAATTATGTAGGTAAATGTAATAAAAATAACAATTTAAATTTAAATTTACTACTTTTATCAGCCAATGCCATAAGTTACTAAGACTATTGGTAAGTGATGATAAATCTCATATATTTTATAATAATAAACAATCTAATAGGTAATCATTATTATTATATTATATTATTAGATATTTATAGAATTATTACTATGACTGGCACTCAGAATTACACAAAATTTCCGCTGCCTAGTATGTTGCATATAAATTTCTTACTGCCAAAACCAGATTTGCAATTACATTTTTTGATAAATGATCTTGGTAGTTCATTATATAGCGATAGTTATTAAAGTTTTACGATTCCAAGTCAATAAAATCAATGTGTGCTCTTAAATTATACTCTAAATGTAAGATTGGTTTAGAAGTCATCTTTTTGAATAGGACTGTTTAACTTGACAATTATAACACATATATAACACAACCCTAAACATACTATGACTATCTCTGTTGTTAAATAACAATATATCTTTTTTAACTCGGCCACCATACTACTTTTATCACCATGCCCTACAGCAGGCATGTTAAACACGGGGCCCGTGGCTTATGTTTTTGTGGCTCATGGCTAAAAATATTATTGGACAAAAAAAAATTATATATCTATATTATACATATATATTTTTAAATTTATTTGTACCGGTTGTGTTTGTAAAGAATAAAGTTGAAATATACAAATTTTTTTTTTTTCGTTAATTGGTTATGTGCGACTATGTGCATAACTATTCAATATATTTGGCCCACTTGATACTTTGAGTTTGACCTGCCTGCCCTACAGCAGGCCTAAAACCTCGTTTACTGTGATATAATATAAAACATTAGAACGATTCTAATCTCTGATGAAATTGGGTTTTTGCTTAGCTATCTACGTTTGTTATGGTACTTTTAACTTATTAAGTTATGTCACATAATATGATATTATGATCATCATTGGGTATTCATAAACAAGGCTGACATTGGCGTACTGAACTTATTCAGCCACAACTGAAAAAACTGAACTAGTAAGTTATAATTAAAAATGTATATTTACATTTTTCTCGCTAGTTGGTCGAATTGCACTAACTACATTATTTAACGATTAAACTGGTAATAGATATCAATAACCAGCAAACGTCTACAGATACAACATTTACCAAATTTTAGGTAAATGATGTTATTTACCACGTTGACGTCTTTCACTGTAACACAGCGGTTCCCAACCTTTTTTTTCTTCAGTACCCCTAAGCTTAATATTTTGCTACATTGTAACTCTCATTATAATTTTAAAATTTTTCTTTTATAAATACTCATAAAATGTTTAAATAAAATATAAAAATAACATAATATTAAATAAAAATGTATACATTTTCATAATGTAATGAATAGAAAAATTGTAGCATAAAAATGAAGTGATTATTATTGTTTCGATATACATACATATATTTTTTAAAAATCAGGTTCAAACAATGCAGGTATAATTTTAAAAATTAAAAAGTTGTTTTCTTTTAAACTCGTTTTTGAAAGTCGTTTCACATTAAAGTTCTATCAAGTTTAAATTTTTAACATGTAATGCATAGATACCTTCAAAACGAATTGTTTTAAATAGAACAAATTCAGCATTTTTCCACCTACCCCATAAGATTATCTTGAGTATCCCAAGGGGTATACGTTCCCCAGGTTGGGAATCGCTGCTGTAACATATAATATACCATTTACATTTTACTATAAGGGGGAGTCTGTGTGATTTTCTTTTTTGAAGGGGCAGCATAAAAAAAGTTTAGTAACCGCTTAACTGTAGGAAGCACAACGCCATAGATACAAATGAGAATGGCAAAGGTAAGCTACATTCTTCATTGAGCATCATTCATCAACTAATGGGATTTCAAATTCCAGAATAACCCGTGAAAGTGATTGGCGTTAGCATAAATAGCAGTTAAAACAATTCATTGATCACAAAATATTCTAATTGTATACCTTATTTGTACAAGACATTTAACAGTCAATGATTTAATATAAGGAAATAATGGTTTAATTAATTATTTATATAATAAAATTGTTTATTTAAATTAATATGTAGGCATCAATCATACAAGTTCAAATAAAAACTATTTTATTTCAAAAAGAAGTAATATGCCAGATACTGTTACATATACAATAATTGTAACTATAATTATCAAATAATCATAATAATTATTGAAATTACTACTGAATAAAAATTAAAATAATATATACATTAATTTTATATTTAACTTATCACTTTTTGCTCATGTGTATTACCTTTTGTCATTAATTACAAACGAAACAGAATTACTGAAGTTAAATTAATTTAAATAGAAATATACAGTGAAAAGTTGAGGTTGATGTATTAAGATCACAAATATATATAAAATCTTACTTTATACATCGCAACATTCTTAACAAGTGCAAAATTACAGCATAATATTGGTACCCAAAGGCAAACGGTTATTATTTGGTCTAGTGTCTGTATCACTATAAGATGAAGAGGATCCAGAATTTGAACGACTTCTGCTACCAATTGGCAATTCAGGTCGAGAACCATCAACATTTTTTTTTCTTTTCCTAAGTTTCTTTTTTTTGATTTTCCTTTTTTTCTTGTCTATAACAATTTCACTTTTTATATGCATAGTTTGGGAACTATGAGTAGGATTCAATGAATCGTCATCAGACGATGACGAATCCAAAGTAATCCTTCCTCTTCTTAAGTCAGCTGGATATGTCATTCGAGACAAATGTACAGGACAACCAGTATTATTTATAATAGGTGAAAACAATCTTCTCCTCCTTAAATTATACCTATTCAAACAACAAAATATTAAAATTATTCTAATGTACAATGCTTAAAATAATGATTTCCTTACCTATTATTTGTTCGGTCAAATGAATCTCGAATACCAGTAGATGTGGATGGTTGGTCCCTAGAAGAATCCAATGTTTCAAGAGGTTGGAAGGTATGACTAAGAATTTCAACATCTGAGTCATTTTCATCGGCAGAACTAACAATAATAACTTCCTGTCCATACAATCTTGAGTTGTTACCTTCTTCTTCATCATCTGTATCCAGTACAATAGTTTCTGAATATATTCTTGGACTTGGTGTAACTGTAACTGATATAGGTACTGTTGGTGTTTCTTCAAACACATCTGATACACTTAATCCACTTTGATAAAATACTGGATGGACTGGTCGGATACTATAACGCACATTACGGTCATAACCAATTAAGTCATATGGACTATGGGCATAGTTATACAGCTCATGAAGAAAATGTGATGAATGAGTTCCAATATAAGGCCGTAACATGTTAGAAATAAATGTATCTCTAATATCATAACTTAAAATTGTTTGCATAATTACATCCACTAAACTTCCATCACCCAAGAAAAATCCACCAGACCTCAAACCTTCTGTTCTTTCAATTGCTCTGATGGCATCAAGATCTCTTGTAATGAATCCAAGTAATCTATAAGTCTGTGTTGGATTATCTCTATAAAATAAAATATGATCAATATCATGACCATAGTTGAAAAATTCTTCAATATAAAACAGAATAAACCAAGTAGTCCATGCAAATTAGACCTAATTTTGTTCAATAGCATAAAAAAATGCTGGAAAGCTGAATTTTGGTACACACCTTAAGTGAAGGGTCCTCAATAACATACTAAAAGTCCCATGTCAGTCAACTAAATCAGTTTTTTTTACGAATAATTTGTTTTATTTAAGGATTAGAAGATAAATATGTATGTACAATATTATATAAAAAGTTATTATCTACAAAAAAGGTACTTAACAATTTTTTGGTGGGAACAATATTTACTTAAATAATCTTACATGAAATATCAAAGTATCGGAAACCTGTGTATTACGACATCCGTAACTGTCTTACAAGTTTTTATATATACCTATTATTATTACTTTATTTTTTTAAAATTAAAATATTATTTAATAATTATTACACAATAATTGCACATTATTTTGGATTATCATGTTACAAATATATAAACAAAATTCTTACCACGTACAATCAAAGTATTAGTAACTTATAGTCTTATGAAATATAAATAAGTGTCCGTGTCATTGCCTGTTTTGATATTATATGAACGACAGTAAGTAGATGTAGAATATAATCAGTAGATTATTAATGGAAGACATGTTATACTATTGTTATTTTTATGATTATCGCATGTCAATTTTCCTTATTACATTACTTGTCCTTACTTATTTATAAAAGTGTTGGTCGCACCGCACTCATGCTATATTATTGAGTTTATTGTGTGTATATGTCATGTATCATTTTCAGTGTTATTATTTTAATTTTTATAAAATAATTTTCAGTTGAATTTAAATAAATCTTAGATACAATGTCTTCTTATAAGTACGTGTTTCATTTGGAATAAGTTTATAACATCGGAAAGTGATGTGGTATCTTTAAAATCAAAAGGATTAAGTTAATTAATTAACGCGAGTAAACAAAGGCTTGACAATAAATGGTTAACATTTAACAAAAATATGTAAGTTCACAAAAAATGTAAAGATTAGACCCGTTCTCAAAGTATTAAAGCCACTATCAACTAAAATTAATTATATTACTATATAAACACTGTATGTTTAGAAGTTTATAATTCAATTTTGGATATAGCGAGTAGGAGAGGTGATGATTGGGGTAAAAAGATTGTCAATCATATTACTAATGTGTTTAATTTAGCAGTTGAAGCTAAATATCACAGAGACTACCACAAAATGTTTTTTGCTATGCCTAAACAAGGAATGAAACATGGTAGACCAGAAAGTGAGACATTGAATTTTGCGATGGAAAAAATATTTAAAATTTTGGAAAGTAGTGATAAATGTCAATATGCGATTGAAGATTAAATAAAAGAGGTACAAGATGATTGTTATAAGCTTGAAATAAAGTCCATTATTGCTTATTTAAAACTTCATTATAAAAATGACATTATAGTGTTTGCTTCTAAAAAACAAAAAACCACTATTTGTTTTCGTGATATTGGTTATAAAATTTCAACTAATCAATGATACTACTAGAACTACCACCAGAAGCAGCTGCAAGAGAACATTTGTTTCGAGTTTACCACCAAGTCCAAGCGTGGCTTGCAAATAAAAAATTTCCAGAAGAATGGGGCTGGCAAAAACAAATGATGTTTTATCGTCTATAAAAGTTCTCAGATTCCTGAATTTTTTTTAATGAATTTCGTGTAACTGCACAAAGGGTTGTACTGCTAGTTTTGGATGTCGAAAATATGGATTAAAATGTTCTATAACTTGTGGCTATTGTCAAGGAAATTCTTGTCTTAATGCAATGGAAGGGATTGACGAAGATGCCATTGAATCAATACTCAATGAAGATTATAATTCATCAGAAACAGAAACAGTTGAAAAAAATAAGTGAAAATCAGATAAGATATATATATTTTTTAAAAACTATTCATAAATTAATTGATTTATATTTATATAAAAATATTTTTTATATGTTTCTAATAGGTGTATTCCAGTGAAGGTTAGGTTAGGTTAGGTTAGACTGAATGATATACCTTGCATTCAAAAGAGAATAAAAATATTAATAAAAGAAATCAAAATTATTATTATATTTAAAGTTTAATAATTTTTTATTTTTATATACCCACAATTTTATTATCATATTGTTATTGATCGTAAATGATAACATTTATTGTTTATGTATTTGTAACATGATAATCCAAAATAATGTGCATTTATTGTGTAATAATTAATAAATAATATTTTAATTTTAAAAAAATAAAGTAATAATAATATGTATAAATAAAAAAAACAACTTGTAAGACAATTACAGATATCATAATACACAGGTTTCCGATACTTTGATATTTCATGTAAGATTATCTAAGTAAATAATATTGTTCCCATAAAAAAATTGTACCTGTTTCGTAGATAATAAGTAATAACTATTTCTATAATATTGTACACAGGGATAGCGGAACTATTTTCAGCTCGGGAATTATGAAACAAACCAGCCCATCGATCCCAAATTAAACCCCCCCCCCAAAAAAAAATGCTTTATTTCGCATCAATTTCAAAATTGTTTAGTTTCACACCTTAATAAGTAATATATATTATAACTTTAACTATGGCTATAATAGTTTTGGGATAATCATGTGATAAACTAGTTCCAACTTGAACATGAAGTTTGATCTTAATATATCTAATATATACAGAAAATATCTTTAATATTTGTAACCAACCAAAAGGAATATTAATTATTATACTTAAACATTCATTTGATTTTCTAATCCTTTCATGAAAATACATTTGATTATTGACTATTTAATACAAACAAAACTTAAGTTAATATAGTACAGAAAGTAATTAATTAAATGCATACCTATGATTTAGAAAACATAACAAATATCAGCACATATTTTTGCATAATCCATTAAAAGTTTTTTCATTTTTTCTCGTACTTTTTCAGCATCAACCTTCTTCCTTTTCTCATTAGTCACACTTCACACATAATTTTTTTTTACACAGTGCAAAATGCCAAACACTAGTTTTTACACAGTGCAAAATGCCAAACACTAGATTATGACTTAGCACACTTCTGTTATTGACTTAATAATATTGACCAACGTAAAAAGTTCAAAATTAAAATAAATACAAACAATTATTTAAGATAAGGTAATAATGCAACTAACTAAATTCTACCATAGAGGCATAGAATGCTATAGTAACTCAACTGATTCTTAAGTATCAGAAAATAAGAACTAAAGAAAAGTACCAATAAAAAAACCTATATAATACAGTCAACTCTAAATAATTCGAAGTTGACAGGACTGTTGAAAAACTTCGAATTACAGAGAGTTGAGAAAAAATTTTGTTTTTTGTTATTTTATTATTGTACATTATTAATTATTTCAGTAAATTAGGTGGTACATATTAGAGCTTATTATTGTTTTAAATTAAATTATTATTATAACTAAAATAAAACTACATTCGGCTAACAGCTATCCACGACTCAAAAAGTAAAATTATGATAAGACGATTAAGAAATAAAACGATATGGTTCTTATGATAATAATTTTAGTTATCGTAAATAATAAGCTAAATTTCTACACGACTGTATACTAAATTATTAACAAAAATATTATAAGAGTACAGATAAAATACATTTGGTGAATAAACTTTGAATTACCGATCGTTAGATGCATGAAACTTCGAAATGTCACGTGATGGTGGCCAATTTTCCTAAAATTTAATTTCGAATTACCGCAAGATTTTCAAGAGAACAAGCATTTACTTTGAATTATCGAATGTTTCAAATTATCGAGGGTATGAATTATCGAGAGCCGACTTGTTTTTCTAATAATTTTTTATTATTTTACAAAAATATATTTTTAATTTTTTTGGTAATAATATAGAACAATATAGAGTGGCCCATCAGGAAGATTCCCAATTTCCCGATGGGCCAATCTGCCCCTGATCGTACATAAGTATTTATCATCTAATCTTAAAATAAAACGAGTTATTTATAAAAAAACTGATTCAATTGACATAAAGCGCGCTATAGCGAAACGAGCAGGCATCTGATCTTAATAAGGGACTTTTAGTTTGTTTATGGAGGACCCTTCACTTGAGGTGTATACCAAAATTCAGCTTTCCAGCATTTTTTCCGCTGTTTTATCTATTTACCTAGACCAAAGTCTTAGATTACAATTAAAAAATGTATTTTATTAAAATTACCTATAAAAAGTATAGCTACACTCTCTAAATCGACCACTTAAATCAGGTAATGGATCAGCCCATAAATTTTCAACATACACTCTCATTCGCATTGTTTGTCCTAAAATCAAAGTAAATAAAATAATGTTAGTAAAATAAAAATTACTAATACTAATGAAATAAATTTTACCTGGTGGTATTCTACGCCCATTATATAAATTATCATTATTAGGTATTGCAAGTCTCGGAAGAATTCTTGGATGCAAATTAATATATTGTGCAGCTGTATGCATCAAATTTCGGCGAGGATCTTCCGGCTGTTCAGGATTAAGAGAAGTTAAATTATTCATGAATCTCTCATTCCTTCGAACAATATCCAAAAACAAATTCATTCTGAATATACTAGAAAATCATTACACAATATTATTAGTAAAATATTTTTAAACAAAAACATAATATTCAATCAATAAATATATATCCTGCATTAACTAGATAAATAAAATCTATGTAAATAATATTTTAAGAATATAACAATTGTCAATGCATTTCAACTTCTATATAGGTTTAATTGTTATAAAAATAATAATATTTATAATTTTAATTGAATAAATAATGGCTATTTAAGAGGCAAAAATAGCAAAATGACAAAAAATTTAGTTTTATTTTCTAGTAAATGAATTGAAATAGGATCGAATGATTTTTTATTTGCTAATTTTATCAAAATAAAAATCATCAATATATACCAAATACATTCTCTGCTCTACTCACAAATCATATTATCTCTGGTAACATATTTTAACTATAAATGTATATTTTACTCATACTTAAAATTAAATTATTTAGATTCATATTCAGAAATATGTTTTAAGAAATTCATAAAAGTAAAAAGAAAAACATTATTTTCTTGAAAAATAATCAGCATTGCCTGAAATAAAGCTACAATTATAATAAGCCCAGAAAAAGTGTCAATGCCTCAAAATCCTAACTTTAATTTGATTACAATATTATAGTATAATATTTCATTACAATGAATCTAATAAAGTTTTGATTAAATAATCTACATACATAAGAATGAAATGCTGTTAGTTGATAAATATAACATACACTTTTTTACAGAAAGAATTAATGTTGAATATTTGGGAATAATTCAAAAAAGATCATACAAATGATTTTGCTAAAATTTGGTATAATATGAGCTCTGATAACACAACACTAGATGTTGATTAAATATTTAATCAAATACAAGTGTAAAAGTATTCTTCTTCTTTTTAATATGCCTAAGTAAGTATTGAATCATAATATTATTCCAAGTTAATCACAATCTAGCATTTCAGCTGTGTACTGCCAATAAAATTCATGTAATGCAAAATTTAAATATACTTCTTCTCAAATTGAATATTCATGACCACGATCATTAATAGATAAAATGTAAAATATAGACTACTCAAATGTTCACTTTGTTTGCACTTTTCCATTAACTTTTTACAAATTTAGAAAACTACTACAAAATTAATACAAGTTGGATAGAACAAAATCTGTTGGGTAAATTAGTATTTAATAAAAGATATTGATTATTTTAACAATACCTATTGCTATCAACATGTGAATATAAGTATGTTCTTGACCTAGAAAAGCATAATAATTATAAATTAATACATACTATAGAATTAAAATAAATTTTCATTAATAGTTACACCTATGCTCACAAAAAATGATACTTACGAAAACTCTGTAACTCGGTTAGGAACATCAAAAGTCTCATATACGCCCTGATCAGTAAATGCATGATATATACATTTAAATTCTTTCTTGCATAATGGACATGATGGTTGGATCTACAAACACAATTAGAATATATACAATTGATAATTTTCATTTAATTTATCCAGTTTTCAATTTATTGGATATGAATATGTATTGATATATAACAATCAATTTATTACATCATATTCCCTCAGTTAATTAATAAAAGTAACGCATAAATGCAATGACTATCAGAATATCTTCCCATATTAAAAATATATTTTCTCTAGATATCAAGCTGACACCATTAAATAAAAAAACAACGATGTGTTAACAATACTTTCAGAATTATTGAAATTGTTGCTATTATATGCATCTAGATGCCCAAATCGCGAAAAAATAAACTTTACTTTTTTAAATAAATTTCTTGTTTATAATTATAACCTATTGAATTTATTTAATTTCTTTTTTTTTTAAAATACTACTATTACATCACTGATAATTGATACGCTATTTTTTAAAGACTACAACGTGAGAATAATATAAAATGTAATTCTCGCTGCCATAATTCTAATTTGTTAAATTAATATTAAAATATAAAATACATGTATTAAAAATATATACATTTATTTCAACAAATTATTGAACTACCATAATGGCAATGAAAATTAGCACCTAAAAAAGCCTTGAATTCCAATTAAATAAGACATTTCATTTGTCTTGATCACTTGATCTATATTAGATGTAATTGTCTGAAGCGTATTTCTCGAAACATCCCATAATCCTTTATAGAGACATGTTCAGTTCCAAAAATGGAATTTTTTTGTTTGATAACAATAGCAATAATATTTACTAGATCTTCTTGGACCTCAAACTACCTTTGGAACTGAGGATACAACACTGTTACAAATTTTAAATACTGGGGGAGTAGATTCAGTAAATATTATTGCTACAGTACCCAAACAAAAATATTTATTCAACCATTTATGAACTGAACATGGCATTATATTAAGTTAAGAGAAGGTATGATTTAGGAAGTTTTCTACAGCTAGCTACATCTAACTTTATTTATATATAAAAAAAAATTCAGTAAGAGATATTGTATCTCATTTTATTGCTTTTTTAGTTATTATTGTAAAGGAAAATGTACAACTCAAAATGTAGTTGTTAAGAATAGTTTAAAATGTAATTTTAGTTGCTATAGAAATTCATTAACTTGCTAAAATAAATAATATCATAATATATTATTATATTAATTTGTTTTAATTGATATGTTATTGAACTATGCCAATAAAAATTACATTGTAAATTACCCTTAAGTTGGTAGGAATTTAAAAAAAGTGTATTAAATTATTAGCAATATAACTGTAATATATTTTTGTAAAAAAAAAAAGATATATATTAAATAGATAATGAACAAGAAATTTGTTTATAAAATTTAGTGTTTTGCTATTTGGACACCCAAATGACAGAATAAGTTCCATCATCAGAAGTTTAGAAATCAGTTTTGTAAAATGTTTTCCATATTGTATAATTATGTAAAGTAAAGAAATTGTGGTTCCATTTTGCAAAATGATTGATAATGCAATATGGATAAAACATTTACATATAATGTACCAACATGATGGTTTGGAGTTTGATATGAAAAGACTTATTTAATATAAAAAACAGATTATAAATAACTAAGAATGAAATAATATAATAATAAACTTACGGCTGACCATCTTTTTAAACAATCAAAACAGAATAAATGCCAACATGAATCCGAATAACATTTATTATTCAACTCTTCAAGACAAATTGAACAATTTGTTTCTGGTGTTCTAGGACGTTCGGGTTGTTTGATAGTTGCAATTTCACTGTTTTGGGAAGATACTGTAGAATCTTCTTCGTCTGAAGACAAATTAACTACACTTGTAATTTCACCAAGTGTTTCAGTTTTTATGTTTATATCCATGTTGAATCACCAATTGTTATTCTAAAATGAAAAAGAAAATGTAATTACTTTTAATAAAATAAATCCATATTTGAAGATTCCTAAATAACCATTTCTTATATTTTTATTTAACAATAAATATCATATCCTGAAAACAGTGTTAAAGATTTCTTTATATGGCAAATGTTTACTCCATAGCAAGCGCGAAAATTATAATTTTTAGTCATTTAAGTTTTCAATTCATACAGAAAATAAAAATTTAGAAAAGTAGATACTTATGCCTGGTTGCACAAACGATCAATAAAAATAGTTCAATAAGCTGTGATACCGGTTCAATAAACAGTCGGATAAATAACTTTATTGGTTCCTAGCTCGGTTCCTAGTGTTGGACTGTTGCACAAAAAATTCTTTAACATTTTAATGGTTAGTACTCTAACCATAGTTTAGATACCATGGTTACAAAAAATTATCATTCCATCATAACCTAACCTATTAAAAAAAAAATAATTATTGGTCCGATAAAATAATAGTTATTGGTCGTTTGTGTAACCGACCATTAATATTCACGAGTGCTTCACGCCAGTGATTGCGATTGGCATTCGCGTTAATGCGCATGCGCTGGGACTATTAATTATTCATGACTCGGATCGCGCGCAATCATATTTATCACATTATTTTATTATCAAGTGGTTAATATGGATAATAATTTAAAGTGTAAGGAATGTAATAAATCATTTAGTTTAGCTTATATTATATGCTTATATTATATTATAGCTTATATTTTTTTGATTTAAATTCCGCAGTAAGCTCGCACAGCGAGCGAGCGAAGAGGCCAAAGGCCCATTCCGGTAGTTATTTACTCTGGCCCGTTACCTATCCGACGTGGTTTTCATAACAAATCGGAGGTTTTTAAACACTTTAACAAATTTGAATTAAATTTGAATAATAAAATAATGTGATAAATATGTTGAGATTGTGTAATACGAGATAATGATAATGATTGCGCGCGATCCAAGTCACGAATAATGATAAGTCCCAGTGCATGCACATTAACGCGGATGCCAATCGCATTCACTGGCGTGAAGCACTCGTTAATATTCAATGTTCCTTTTTTTTTTTTTTTGTGACAACCACGAATTAAAATATACTGGATACCCAACGACCATTATTTTAATGGAACCCAAAGTCAATCGCCAAAACAGCTGTTGTAAAGTACACCTAGCACTTGTTATCGTATTAGTGACGATTTTTGCAAGACGGCTAAATCACAACATTATATTTTAATTCGTATTTCGTAGTATTCACAATTCGGTAATATTCAAATTACTATAAAAAGTTAAAAATATAAAATAATTTATAAACTAAATATTAATTAGAAATTATTTATTTTTTGAATAAGCTCTAATCTTGTAAAAAATGTCACTAGTACGATAACAAACGCTAGGTGTACTTTACAATAGCTGTTTTGGATAGTCACTTTGGGTTCCACTAAAGCAGTGGTTCCTAAGCTCTTCTATTCTACGCCCACCTTATATATTTTCAAAAATCTCGCGCCCCCCTTTTTTAAATTGAAAAAAAATTTATCATATTTTTTTGTGTTCTTTAAAAATAAACTTTAAATTATTCGGAATGAAGACAAACACTTATAGTCATTATTGGTTATCCATTATTGATACCCGACAACGGATAAAGAGAATCAGTCTACTAATTTTATTTCTCTACGTTTTAAAATAAAAAAAATTTAATAAATAAAAATTGTATTTCGTAATAACGGCTTGCGCCTCTCCAGCAATGTGTACACGCCCCCAAGGGAGGGGGCAGTTTGGGAACCATTGCACTAAAGGAATGATTTATATATGTTCGTTCGGTATCCAGTATATCTTAGTCCGCAGTGATAACACAACCGAACCTAACAAAACCTAACCTAACCTCACAAAACCTAACCAGACTAAGCCAAACCCACGGCTGTAGATAGTATGGTTGCACATCGACCTATACTACACTATGTTCAATGGCATACGGAAGTTCTTATCTCAGATTCAAAAAAGTTAAGTAATAGTAGCGCTCTTCGCGGATGTCAAATAGAACTATTTGAATTTTATCACACGAAATTTTTTTTTTAAATTTCTAAAATTAAATGAAATCACAACATAGCATAAATTAGATGGCGCCAAAACGTGACTTTTTAGGTTATTTTTCGTACATTTGATAAGAACTTTCGGTTGCCACTTTTTCGTAGCTTGATGCGCAACCATACTATCTACAGCCGTGGCCAAACCTAACCTAACATAACCTATAATATAAAACTATAAAAGTATTCAAATAGCATATGGAAGATGGAACCGTGGGTTTGAGCAAGTTTATATCATGTTAGCTCAGGGAACTGGTTATAGGTTGCTGGGAAATCAAAATTGGAAAATTCAGTCGGCTCAGCCACCCTTCGCCGGCGCTCGGTGATCTAGATTTATCAGGTACTCAAAAACCAGTGACATGCTATTAATATATATTTGTGTTTAAAAATAATTATTCGGAAATTAATAAATATAAGTGATAGCGATTCCATGGTTATATCCATTGTCCATACCTAGAGTAGAGGTTATATTTGTAACATTACTGTAAATAGTAAACAGTATTAGAGGTTTATATAAATAAGATTTTGTCTATATTAGCATTATATTTCTATCTTCGATTTCTATACATTATAAAAAATTGGAATAGGGAACTGCTCGCTTACAATAACACATCTAGATGTTTCCCAGGTAGGCCATAGCCTGTAATGAAAATCTCCAAACGTCCCTGCTGACAAACCTTCAATTTTTGATTTAACAATGGGTAGTTTGAATTTAAATTTTCAAATATTGCAGTCAAAAAAGGTTTCAAATAGTAATTAAAAGTAATGTCAGTATTAGGTTTTTCTAAACTGGTTGTTTGGTTGTTTATGCTATACATTTTGTAATATTCTAATATTTATTTTTAAATAAAAAAAATATATAGAAATATCAAAAATTGTTAATGTAATAAGTCAATAAGAACTTTTTTTTAATTACACATTGAAACCTACCTCTGTATGAGGAACAGTTACAGGACCATTAAAACTGTTTTTACAAACAGGATTTAGTATTTCTTAGGTAAAATTCACATACGTGACTACATATTTAATGATATTTTTATTATTTAATACTCAAAATATACATTTATATTATAAATGTATATTTTGAGTATTAAATTTATATTATGTATTATTTAATTATAAAAATGATTTAATAAATAGGCTTCAAAATACATACATATACATTATTGTTTTTCAATAAAAACTAGTCTTTCCACCAAATATCATTATCTCTTTTCAACTGAATGATTTACATTGTACAAGAGGTGGTATTAAATAGAAAAAAGCAAAGAAAAAAGTAAGTTAAAAATTAACACAAAGAAAGTACAACACTAATAAAAAAGCGATACTGAATAAATACAAAATAGTCTTAACGTATTTATTTATAATATTCTGTCCTTGCAATTATCTTTAATATCAGTGACATAGAAGTATGTAATCTACTAATCTGTTATAATCGGTACTCATAATAGATTGAATATGGTTTAGTATGCACATTGTATTGCAATAAACTTGATTTGCACTAAAATTATTGTCTGTTATAGACTGGTCAAGAAAACAGTGAAAGGTTAATAACAATATTAAGACCCAGGACCTCATTATTTTATTCGTAAAGAAAGGTGTCTGAAACAGGATTCACTGCAACACATTTCGCGAGATGATATGATTAAATGTTTGACATAAATTAAATCTACAAAAAGTATTGTGCCTTTTCTGAATATTTGTGCTTAATATGATAATATCTATATGCCTGGTGGTCGGTCTAGGAAAAAAATCTTAGTACCGTAGTTTGCTTTGTCTATCGATTCCACTCAACTCTAGGTGAAATTAAAGTACTAGCTATATGGATATTGCTATACATAAAGTTATAAGTAATAAGTATCAAGGTAATGAGTATTATAAATAGTGGTTGGATTTAACATATTTGTTTCTAGTTTATGCAATTAAATGGGAGTGAGAAATCTTTACGATTCATGAAACACAGAATTCATAGAAAAAAATGTATTTAGCATAAAAAAGCATATTTTAGGGGTTAGAGAATATTTGAGAATATTTTTGTAATATCGGCATATCATCAGCACTTTTATCAATATAATGTTCACTAAATGATTTATTTCTGGGTTTCAATAAAATTTAATCTACAGGTATTCCTTATCGATTGCGATAGCACGTCGGTTATGGATACACATGGAACAATATATAGTTATTAATTGATTGGGAAGCGGAGTTATGGAGAAATAAGGATGGATGGAACCTAGTTTGTATTTTAAATGGAAAATAACTAAATCAGCAAGATTGTCTACCACATTCACAGCAATGCTAAGAGTACACAGTATATACTCTATACGAGTTATGCATTCTATACCATTCAATCACCAATTTCATATCTTCATAACTAAATATGTTTATCCGTCCAGAAAATGAAACTTTTACTGCAGTTATGCATTCAGACACATCCACCTGATATCTTTTCAATACTTGTAAGTATGATAATAACCAATTGAAATTAATGATAATTACCTAAATCTCCTATGAAAAATGTTTGAAATTATTTTCAGTTTTTCTCAAGTATTTAAAATTAATAGATAATAATAATAAAACAAATAATCAAATTATGTAGAGAATATTGTCATTGTGATGATAAATTTAAATACTAATAATTCATATAAATGAATAGCTAATATAATGTGAAAAGTTTTGTCAATAATCGTCAATATTGAAATATATTAGACACCTTGCTTGCTATGTTTTTTTATAACAATCATGTGCAAAATATTAAATTCATCCATGATGAAACAATAAAATGGGCATTATATAAACTTCAGATATGATTATTACATCATTTGTAATGAATGGTTTATCGACGTTTACATTCCTTAGCGTTGGCGCCGAAAAGTGAAAAAATTATGAAAAAAAAAAATCGTAAATTACGTAGGCAGCTAAATTGAATAAGCACCAAAAATAAGGTACCGACAACGTTGTACAAGCAAACGAACATTTTGGCCGGAAGGGAGGAAAACCGTAACCCGCACGGTTGCCCGAGGGGGTAACAAGTACATTTTGAAACGGTACGATCGTAACTCACCAGCACTGATTGAAGAAGAAACAATGATGCGTTCACGTACGATAACAATAATTGTCGTTCTTCGACGCTAATCGGTAGCGTTGTACGAGATCATGACGACGAGCCAAATGGAGCAGTTGAACCGCACGCCCCCATACGGGAACCACGGGCGGACGCGAAAAAGAGGACTACGGCTGGAGCGGATAGCGCGGGCAACGACGGCGCAAGCGACAACGTCCCGTCGAACCGTGGCCGACCCCGGTGCAGGTGTCCGTTACCCCGAACGGCGGACGGACGACGATGACGAGGGACAAGAACGCGCACGGTTGGGCACCGCGAAGCGCGGACTGAACGTAGGCGGTGGTCGTCTGACCGTTATCGTCGGGAACGAAGTTGACGACGGCCGTGGACGTCGTAGCGGGCCGCGGCCGAGAGCGATTCCGCTGGTCCCGGATGGAGTGGAGAACAGACGTCGGCGGATGCGAGCAAGATTCGGTTCACCATCCCTGCGCGCAGTACTCGAGTACGCGACGGACCAGCAATTGTTACGCCGAAACACAGGGCAATACTAGTGACCGCGATCCACGGACGCTCGGGTACTCGGTAGTCAGTCAGAGTACTTGGGGGTACATGTACAAGTGTACAACGTTGGCCCGATGAC
Source organism: Chaitophorus viminalis (assembly GCA_025469195.1). Classification (NCBI taxonomy): domain Eukaryota; kingdom Metazoa; phylum Arthropoda; class Insecta; order Hemiptera; family Aphididae; genus Chaitophorus; species Chaitophorus viminalis. The sequence goes on along the minus strand of JAIPRK010000809.1, from coordinate 61,305 downwards.
TGAACACCGAGTGAAGAGTGGTGCGCGGACAGGTAATCCCAAAGGAAGTATGTGTGCCCTGCTGATCCGCATTTGTAAACGTTCCTACGCGCACCGGCACCGCGCACATCGCTGTGACGCATTCACAACGTACGAGTGTTGGACTGTTTGTCATTTGACGCGCCGTGCCGCGGTGCATATTCAATACTTCGTGCTGCGTGCGCGGTGACGTCACTAAATCGCTCCGCCGTCGTCCGACCGACCACTGACTGTCTGCCGTCTGGAGCCGTCGCTCCGTTATTCCATTACTACGAGTGTGACCAACCGTGGATGGATCGGTGATACCCATAGAATGGTGATACCCTAGTTCTCGCGAAGTGATAAGTCAAAAAGACAAAAAAGTTAAAATCACGATCGTATATTCTGATAAAAATTAAAAAATATAAATTTTCATATTCAACTCAACCAATGTTCAGAAAATAACGAAAAACTCCCAAAAAATGTTCGAATTTAAATTTATTTATTTATACCAATTTAAATATTATTATACATTATTAAAATATCTCAACTTAAAATAATACAAATTTGACCATCGAAAGTATTCCACAATACATTCATGATTTATAAATAAACGCAATTAAATGAGCGATAATCCTTTGAAATTTTGGAAGTTTCCATTCCGAGTTGTTTTCTAGAATCGCCGTTAGAAATATAGTAACTGACTAGGAGAATTAAAATGTTCCCCTCTAAACGAGCTATATAATATGTGTACTTATAGAAGTATTAAACATCATCGATGATTAGATTTGTTGACATTAGTGATGGTTTATACTCATTTTTCACACACCCTAAAAATACTTTTTATAGTCTAAATCTATTACTCTGAATCTAATTTTTCAATTTCATTCTGAAGGGGAGGAGGTTTTCAAAAGCATATATACCCAACCGTCTCAACAAGTATAACAAACATATGTAGACATAAGACAGAACAGATAAAATTAAAACTATTATTCTGTGGACATAATGTACTTTGTAATTTCGTACTGTACAAACTATACGATTTATTTTATTTTAAGCTTTATCAAATACTTACAGTATTTTACCGAACATTATTAAAATTATTCATTAGATATCTTATGATATAATTAACATTTATATCTGCACGACAAATCAATAAAAAATTAAATACGATAAAATTAATTTCAATTTCATACATAGATAAAATATCTTAAAGATTTGAATGAATTATTAGTTAATCCTGCGTAGGTCGCGTGCCTTAATAGGACATCAATATAGTCGTGTGGATTACCATTTTAATCCATTTTTTTTTTTTTTGTAAAAGTTCTATGTTTATAATAAAAATTCAAATTATAGTGATATACTAAGTACATACTGACAAATACAGTGAGATAAAGAAAATAATTTTATTTTTTTTTTACTATAGAATATAAATTTTAACTTAAATGAGAATAAATAATAATTTATTAAAATTTGATTTCTTAAATTGTAATGATATTAAATGTAATTAAATGTTTATATTACTGTATAAACATATTAATATTTAAGTGTTTTGCATTTATCTTAGTATCTTAACTCTCTATATAACAAAATTACAAAAAAACAAGAGTACTTTTTTACTTTTTACTTTTTAAATATTTTAATACCAAAAAAAAATATATTTTAATTATAATGAATTATTTTACGTTGATTCTTCACTCTGTTCTTGATCACAACACCCAATGCAAATATATTTCAAATGATCTGGATACACCCATTTGAAACAACGTTCACATGATTTCCTCGTACTTTTGATTTTTGCTTTTCCCCATAAATAACATCGACCAATTTCCTTAGGACGTTCAGACAAACAAGGTGTATCTTCGACGGGACCTAAAATTTTCATACCACAACTTCTTATGTTTTGGTAATTTTAAATTCATCTTCATCTTTTAGCCATTGTTCAATATCGATTGTGTTGCTCATTTTTTTATGATTAATACGTAAATAACAACTATGAATATTATAATTATATAAAATAAACTAAATAATAAACGTGCGTAAAAGATCACGCGGCATAGATACACTTGGGTACACTGGTAAATTCTAACAAACTTTGAACTCCGAATTGCGATAACAACAACTTCTGCAACCGGTATTCGAAAACAAACTAATTATGTCATTGGAAGGTACTGAAAAGATAAGATATTTCCATTGGTTTTCAAAATACGAAAAATACATTTATTTTTAGATGGATTACAATGGTAATCCTAATCCGCGCGACCTATGCAAGGTTAACTGAACACTGAACATTTAGATATTTTTCATAGTTCAAAGACTTCAAACACGTAGACGCATAATGACACTGTGACAAATACGATTCATCAGAGAAAGTCAAATGTTTTTATTTATTTGGAGTGTCAAAAATGTACGTTGTGTGGCTCAAACTTATGCTCAATGTTCCTCTTGTAAGGCTGTTGTTTCCTCTTACTATATATTTTAATATGCATACGGAATTTCTTTGCAAATAAAAATAGAATGTTTTCGGTGCTGTATATCCTATTAGTTCTATAACACATAATATTTTACGTTTTAGTAAATGGTTATAATAGGGTATTTTTGTAAATAATATTAAATCAGTATCGTGGTGAAAACTATTTTGAACTAACTCAAAAACGAAAAACCGCAAATACTTGACATTTTCACCAAATGTTTATATTAGCGTTTTCTATACATGATTAAGTTTTCGAAGTATCTTGACTTTGATCTATTTATTAACTATTTAAATATTCGATTTTTCTAAGTATTTTTTTTTTTTTTTTAATATCGATAAAAAGAATTTGGCTGTCCAAAAACTTTTGAAATTGTAATACAAGATTTATTATAAATTATACTTATCAGTTACCATGATAAAAACAAATTGAAAAAAATCGTTTCAAACAAATAACTTTAATAAACCCATAAAGTTCAAATTTTTATGAAATATGTCAAAATTGCGATAATTTGCAAGTTATTTTGTTATTAAAAGTACATAAATTTTTTGTACTTATACTTCAAGATCAAAATTTTTACACAAGGTTATCTATAAGTTACTCTTCAAATAACTATAAAAACTTTTAGAAAAACTTTTTTCTACCGTTTGAAATTTTAATTTTTACGAAATTAGTAAAATTGGATAATATAGATAATATTTTCAATAGAAAATATGATTGTAAATGTAGTAGTCGATAATTCATGCATCACAGCCATAGAGTAATATTATTCTATGATCACATTAGAATATAGAGGAATGATAATATATTGAGAATATAAAAAAATATTTTTTCAATAGAATCATGTTAGTGTCAGTCATAAAATTAAAAAAAATGTATTACCCTTAGTACTTAGGTATATTAAGCATAAATAAGTTGCCTGAGTTGCCATCAAAACTATTTTTTAAAGTCAATAGTATAGCTCCACAAACTTCAAAATTTGAATGTATAAAATATGATTATATCAATACAATGTAGATTGTACTTCATGGTTTTCATAAAAAAAAAAAAATCATTGACCCCTAAATTTAAATAATGTAGGATTAAAATAGAAAAGTTGAAAATATAGTCAAAATATGATTATATAGCTGGATGGTTTCATGAACTTTTTACATTTTTTTGTATTAATTTAATTAACTTTAATTATTAGTTTTATTGAATCAAAATACTTTCAGAGTAATTTTGATATATTAATATTGGCACATAAATATTCTATAACTAAAATAGATTTTAAAATATACATGATAATGTTAATAAGAACTATGTTACTTATAAATATTAGGTTTACATTGTAATATTATTTATTAATATATTTTTATATTCGTAATCTATTAAAACGCAAGAATAGTATAATTTTTTTTATCTTTAAATTAAATAAATTTGGAAAACAATTAACATTTATAGTTAAATACTCTTGTTTAAAATATGAGTTTAATAATATATAATCATAACATAAAATAACATATTTTAAGTACACATCACAACAAAATCAGGAAACTCTACAAGAAATTCACTTAACAATTTAGTGATATTAAAATGTAATAATTTACATGGCATTAGTAAAATAGAATTACTTTTGAGTCTTAGAATTTCTTGTGAGACCTTTTAAACATAAATATAAATGATAATAAAACAAAATAGAAAATATATACTTATAATTTATATATAATTATGTATTGGGATATTTGGTAAATAAACATGGTCAATAAAATAATTATAATAAATAGTTAAATTTAACAAAAAATATAAGTGTAAAATACGGTCACACTATGGAATAAATATTATCCTGCTTAATGTTCCATAACTCTGAATACCAATTCCAATATTACTGACAACTGCTGTGCTTTAATTGCTATTGCGTTTACCACTGGGACTAGATGTTCATCCAAACTTTGCATATATATTGGAGGAAGTTTACTTTCTCCACTTCCTGCTTCATATCCAACCTATAATATTTAACAGTTAAAATCAACTTAAAATTCAAAAAAAAAAGAATAAATTACCGAATCAGGATTAATAATAATGCGTAAAGCAAGTGTAGTCAATGATGCTGCAGATAATAAATCTAAGAGTGGTACTAAAGCAGTACATGTTGCTTTAGATATAGACTCAGCAGTTCTACTAGTATCCAGAGGTTCATCGACGCGATCTGATGTTTCTTCACACTAAATTAATAAAAATGAAATAAATGTATTATTGTTATTAATATTGTTAATACATACATATATGCAGGTAAATTATATTTTTTACAAAATTATTAAACAATGAAATCAAATAATAATGTATAGAAGATTTATAAAAATCATAAATATATTATCAAATCTATCTGAAGTATCACATATATGTAAATGTAATATTGTAATGTTTTCTATTTATACAGATATTGTTATTAAACTTTCAGTTCATTAATTCAATTAAAGTGAGAATGAGGTTAGAAATTATACACAGTAGCAAAACTGCAATTCATTAGGAGATATTTTTTAAATTAAAAACTTTAGAATTAATATTGAGCAACTAAATTTATTCAATAAAATTAAGTACAGTTTAAAAGAAATAACCTCTAAGATGATTACAACAATTAATATCTTGTATTGATTTACTTAACTTACTTGTAAAACAAAAACTTCTGTCCATCGAATAAAGCGTCTCTTCCCTGAATAGTCAATTCCGTTATGCACTCTAATAGAGTATACACCATCTAATGCCTTGCCATCAATACAACTTTTAACTCTAAACAAAATATATTTTTTAGCAATCTTGTGAAAGTAAAATTGTACACTGATTTTTACCCTATGTTAAAATTAACATCATCATCTGTCCAATGGAATATCACTGTCTGCTCATCATTAGTTCCACACATTAACTCAAAATCTTTCATTGAACGAAGAGCATCACGCAATAATACCATTTTTTGTGATGACATTTCAACCATAACACCGTCTTCTACTATACGCCATCTTGTACCAGCCTCATCTTCAACATCGCCATTAAGCGCAATAAAACTTGCACCGGTTACTAATAAAAACACATACGTTTGTCAATACAATACATTTAATGAAAAATGAAAACTTATTTACTCTGCCGAGGCTTATTGTGTATATTAATAGCTTGGGTATTGTAATTTCCATCATCTTTGGTCGACTGAACGCATACTAGATGTGAATCAGCAATTACACTGAAATTAGCACCAAATGCTAAAAGACCTCGATTTGATGCCAGTACTAACCTTGAAACCTATAAAATTTACATTTCTTAATAGATGAATAACAGTAATAGAAAATAAGTTGATAAACTTATACTTGATCATATCTGTTCCGAGGTAATAGCACCATGATTTGTTTTTCATCCATATGTATGTAGCAGCCTTTAACAGTTGGTAAGCCATATGAATATTGTCTAAAATCCTTATAAAAATAAATTTAAATTAAATTTACTATTAAATAATAATTGTATCAACTTATACTTCTATAATCCTATTTTATATAAACTTTTCAAAACTCTATTAAGAATAAAATTTATAAATAACCTACTACTAAAAGTTTAATAACTGTTTGACCAATTTCTGTGTATAAAGATGATCGATTTCTAATGGACACTAACATACAAGGATAATAACGATATTCTGCTCCAAGTCGTAACATTAAACGAATAGGGAACATTTTGGCCCAAGGAGTTTCATATCTGAAACAAAATTACACATAGTTTTAAAATCTAATAATTTATGAAAATGATTTGTACATAATATTATACGTTAAATTAATAATAAATTAGTCATAAAAATAACTTACTGGTGAACAAGCAAAGCAAACAAATATGGGGGTGATGGTAAACGTAATTTTTGCATACACTGGTATGTTTGTCTAACAAATAAAAATCCTCCATGGTTATTGGAATCCAATAATGTAGAATTAACTGGCGCTGTGAACGACATGTCACTAACTGTTACACCTACATCAATTTGAATTTAATTACTGAACCATGAAATTTTGATAATAAAATAAAAATAAAATGTAATACAAACCTATCGAAGCATTTTTAAACAGATTATTTACAAATAAAAATATATCGCGGGGTGGATGTTTTTCATTTGGAAGAGTTTCCAATAAAATTATAACTTCATCTTGGCCAACACATGCAAGGCCTTCAGTACTCATACACCATGTTTCACGTTTCACACAACAATCCACTGATGAAAGCATAATATATTAACATTATACATATAACCAAATACGAATTTGGAAGAAAATTATACTTACGATAAACTCTTCTAACATAAAGAAATAAATTGGGATTGATCGCAAACATAGTTTCAGGATCATTAAGAGCTATTGGGCGTTCAGTATCATCAAATATCAATTCACCTTGATCTCTCTTAGCTGTAGGGGGTAAACCAATATTAGGTATGTAACTTTGTGTTTGAGAGTTTAATGGCCTCCTGTTAGCAGAAATAACACCTGAAAATACAATATTTTAATTATTATAATTACTTTATAAGTATTTGAAAATAAGTTAATCATTATTATATTAGTAAGATTCCAATTTAAAAGTCAAATTAATAATGAAAAAACCAATAAAAGGTATGTTACAATCAAGCAATACTAAATAATGTATTAAAAACATATTTTTTAATCAACAAATAAGTTTGAAAAAAAAAACAATTCAAAATTGTTAATGGGCTTTACAGATATTATTTGTAGACTTAAAATTTTCTAAGTATTCTTCAACTGAAATTATAAGGACATAGCCTTTATGTTCCAATAGACAATTTTATTTCAGATAAATTTAGGGTAAAATAAGCAATTAACTAAATAATACAGTAAATCTAGATAATTTTTCAAAAAATGTAATTATTTTCTGTTCAACAACCAAAGGTTAGAGCTGCTACGGTATTATTTAATAAATATAAATGAATAAAATACTTTTTATTGAAATAAAATGTAGGACATTTTTAAGAATTTCAACCATCATGAAAAATATATAAAGTAAATAATTATGCAATATTTTATTAAGTAATATGAAATTCTAAATTTTGTTTAAACTGCAATATTTTTTAATATTTTTTTTTTCTTCTGTTCAATATGATAATATAATTTTGAATTTAGTCATACTTACTATTTACAGTAGGACTCAACTTCTTTAACGATCGAGTTGGTCGCCGTATTGGTAAAATCCTCTCGGATGATCCATCTAGTTCAGTTAAATCTCCTCCGGGTCTAATACCATCACTAAACATTACTTGTTTAGGTACATCTGATTTAATATGTCCTAAAATCAGTATTTAAATAAGTTATTAATTACAAATATTAACTATACTTCAATCAACATGATAATATAGGTATTGTAATTAAATACCTATGTTAGAATACCCCGATCCACAATCATCTCCTTCTCACAACTTGTTTTGGTCGTAATCATCTTCCTTCTCTTTAATTTCTCCTTTCACTTACTTCTTTTCTTCTTTGCATACTTTACACTTATGAAGCCATATGTGATCTACAACACGTTCTTTTCTCATGGTCTTCTTTAACTCTTTTCCATAACTAATTATTCTACAAACTATCTTGGCTATTCTTCCCTTGATGCAATTCATGTTTTCAATTCTCGTTCTCCCTCATCATTCATTTCATCCTCAATGTAAGTTTCCGCGTTCAAATAATTGTAACTATATACTTTACATGTATTGTATCATAAAAAAACAAACCCATATTTTACATCATAAATAATTTTTAAAAATTGACTTTCATTAAAAATATAATTTTTATACAGTAAAATTTATTGGATTAAGACAATAATTACAAATAAAAAATAATTAGATAATAAATGTACAAAATTTATAATTTTTATTTATATTATCTGAGTTGTGATCATAAAAAGCAAATTGTGTTTGTAATGGAAAAAAGCCAAAAATATTAATGGTTCAATGAAGATAGAATGTATACTTAACCCATTGTTAATAACGCTATAGTCAAAATAATACCACTTTTTTTACGTCTTTAATAAAACATGTACATTTTATATTTCAATCATTGATTTGTTTTAGTAAAATTTTTAAAATGTATAAAACAACATTTTTATAATTGTGTACTTGAAAATTATAACAAAGTCAAAAATATTGCGGTGCGACTAATGTCGGGTTAAGTAGTTAAGTATTGCTAAAGTAACATAGTAACTGGCTATGTAGAAATATTTTAATATTTAGCAAAAGTATAAGTAGAGGGATCATTATTTAATTTCTCCACTCACATAATATCATCCATTACACATGGTTTGACTTAAATAATAAATAGAAAATTAAATAATTGAAAAAAAAAAAAAACGATAAATAATATTGAATAATCTAGACTCAGGTTAAAAAGACACAGCTAATGAGGTGGGACCAATTGCTGTATGTAATTCACTAAATCAAACTAATTATTAATAAGTTTATCTATAATCTTTATTAAATATTAACAAAAATAAATAAGAATTAAGTGTGCATTGAAATGTACCTTCTCTTTTGAGTACGCTTACAGGAACTAAAACGGATGGCACAGGTTGATTTTTTGAATCTACTACTTGTTGTAATGGTGGAACCGTTGAACAATATTCCATAGGGTTATTTGGATTTGGATGTTTAATTGTGGCCACTTTTTGTTCCACTTGAGATGCTAGAATAAAAATTATCATGTTTCTGACACATTTTTTCAACAATTATTTAATAAGAATACCTTACCCCTAGCAAGTGTATTAAAACATAGCTGGCATACTCGTCCCTCGTTATTGTTCATATATGACAGACGAGCTCGCAAATTACAACATTTTGAACATAGAACCTAAAATAATAGGTTTGATTAAAACATGTTTTGAATTTTTTAATTATTATGAAAATTACTTCTCCGCAAGCCCTACAATGATGTCTACGTTTAACAACAGTAAACTTTAATTGACACCGCATGCAGCTTTTTGCTGCTTCATCAGGCACCCAATAGGGTTGTAGTTTGCCAAGTCTACGTTCAATCAGTGATAATACACTATCTGAATCTAATATTTAATCAATTATATATTAAAACAAAACCAAACAATAGATTTGTTATATGTACCTGTACTTAGAGTGGATGTTAATTCAGTTTCACAATTTGTCGTTCCATTTAAATCAAGAGTACTAGGTCGTTGTATGCGATTTTCCTCTACATTTTCTACAGTATTACTTATCACTTCAGATGGCAGGGAACAAATACTTTGGGAATCTAATGAGTCGGTGACAGTGTTATTACTCTCTTGGTTTTCATCTTTTAATAATATGGTTTCAGTTGATTCTATACTGCACAGTGATTCTGTCGGTTCTTTTTCTAATGGAAAAACTGTTTTAAATGGTGGTTCTAATGTTATATCATTGTTTTCTATTATAACTTCATTATTAGAATTTGTTTCTAGCAATTCTTCAGTTAATTGGTCAATAGTTTGAATTGGTTCATCACATTGAGATTCTAATTCTAATGTTGAATTAGGAACATCGGATAAATCTGGAATGTCACTGTACTCATCTAAATTATTTTGAGAGTTTTTTACTGTAACTTCACCCTCGATAACAGCATCTAAATTTTTTTCTGACTCATTTTCTAGTTGTTCATAAATTTTATTTTCCTCAAAACTAACATTGAAATTTGATGAATCCTGAAGTATTTCTTCAAGTATTACTTTTTCTTCATCAGTTAATGGCAATTGCTCATTTATGTCCTCTTGAGGTTCATCACGATCATTATTTAATAGCAAATCATTGGATGTTTCAGATGATAATGTATCCTTTGTTTCTGACAAGCTATCATCACATATCAATGGTTTTTCGGCGATTAATTCATCAGAAAATTCAGAATGGGGTGTCATAACATCAGCTGAACTACTATCATTATAATTCACAGACAATAAATCTTCTTGCTCATCATACTCTTGAAGACATTTATAAAGTTCAACATCTGAACAATCAGGGTTTGTGATCTCTAAATCACAAATTTCTGATGTGTTTAATGACTGTAATTCACTAGATATAGTACAATCATCTTTAGATGAATCAGGAGAGGTAATTATGACAGGACAAGATGCAACATCTGGTAGCCTTTGAACGTTATCAATTGAATTGTTTTTATCGTTTTCTTTAGCTGAATCGTATGATTCCAATAAATCTGGTCTTAAGTCTTTTAAAATATCTTCATTGTCATTAGAGTTGGGTAGCACATTTGAATTAATTGGTTTATATTGGTATTCATCAATTATATCTAAAATACTATGAGCTGTATTTTCATTTGAAGTGAAATTAATATCCAAAAGTGGTTCAACCTCTATTGGTTTAATAGATTCAAAAAACCCATTTTGCATAAAATCTGAATTAGCCAACGGAGTAGTTGATTCTACACCAAAATCAGCATCAGCTAAATTGATAGGTTCAAATGGAGGACGACGATAACTAGCAGCTGGTAACAATTTTCCAGAAATAGGAACTTGTGGCTAAAATATAAGATTATAAATCAATGTTTGAAATTATTAAAATAATTAGGTTACTTACTTGTGTTTCTGATACAATATTAGATCGTCCATTTGAAATGGATGCTTGGAGTTGTTCCCTTTCTACATGAAAACAAACAATGAATTGTTTAGGAGAGATCAAAACAAAAATGAAAACCATAACATAAATGGAAATTTACCTTCGTTGAACTCAAATTCATCGAGTACCTTGTCCAAATCAACGGCAAACTTTTCCATTATATTTATAATTGTTCAACGTCCGTGATGAACGATTTACATTAAAATGTTTATCCCATAGTTGATTTCAATCTACATAATGAGTTAAAGGTAAAAAAAAAAAATGTTTATATAGATAGGTAAGTTTAGAATTATACGTAATACTTACACAACAATAACTACAAAATATACATTAAAACTAAGACAATCAATTCTAAGACAGTAATTTCTTTCAAATCTTTTTGGTGTGATTCCGCAAGAACTACGTAGTTAAAAGCACAAAGTACAGCACCAATAAACAATAATAGCATTTAATGCTGTTTTTTTATTCATACATTTTTATGTAACACTAACTAATCGCGACCATAATAAGATTTCATTTATCATGCAAATTATCCCTGATAACAGATGATAATCCAATACGACAAATAAATGAATAGATAACAGCAACAAGGTTGTTGTATCGTGTGTTCATGTAAAAGAGAAGAGTGCTCACTTCATAGTTTTTATTTCTTACTTTGCAGCTATCCGGCTCATGGCCATTGCATAAGTCGTTGTAAAATAAGTAATCTTAATATCTTAAATAGATAAATGGGAGAAAAAATTTCAATCATAGACCTTATGCTCAGTATACTGAGTATAAGGTCTATGATTTCAATCAGAAGTGTAATCAACTCATGTTAACTAATTATTAATGTTGCCTATCGTCTGACATCTATGATTGTTTATTGTCTTTTTGATGCAGGCTACGGCCTACAAGACATTTATTTAATTATTTATGATTAAGTAATGGTGGTCACTGGTCATCGTCGAAAAGGGAAAAGATGTTACTATGTTAGATGGGTGAAATGGATAACTAGATTTCGGGTGGTTATAATTATTTGTAATTTCATATAAGTAAATTAATATTATTACTTATATGAAAATATTTTTAATTCGAAAGATTTTAAGTACTATATATTTGTTTAATATAAGATTTCGGTCATATTGCACTTTATAGTAGTGCCAATAAAACTATCAAGGTAAACATACAATAAATGTTTTACCGAAATTATTGAACGTTTTGAAAGTGAAGCGAAACCTATCACCTATGCAATTTACTTTCAACAATGTATACCAACACTTTATTACAATTGAATATTGAATTTATATGATGTACCTACTAAGTTCGTATAGTCTATTGGTATATACTATTGGCAAATCAAATTGGCCATTTGATTCTGAGTGAAACGAGTAATGTATTGGTCAGATTGGTCTTGTCATGTGTTATTAATCCTGAATGTAGTGAATGTACTGATTTTACAATGATGTGTTTTTTAGATTCTGAACGGAGTGATAGAATCTATTGATTTTACAATGATGTGTATTTTTTTTTTATTTTTTTTGTGTCTAACGACACAGTCGTATTTTTTACGTAGTAAAAAACACAGTAGTATTTTTTTTTTACAGTAAAAATGCTTCGATTTGCTTAAACAGCAACTTTTTTGAAAGGAAAGTGAATGTAGATAATACTTGGGTGAGTTAAAAATACAACTTTTTCAATACTTTTTAAAAAATCGAAAAAAACAATAAAAAAATTACGAAAAAACGGAAAATTTTACGCAAAATCACGTTTTTACAAAACATATCTTTTTTAAATGCTCTAACTCAAAAACTAAAAACCGCAACAACTTGAAATTTTCACCAAATCTTTATATTAGCGTTCTCTTTACATGGTTAAGTTTTCAAAGTATTTTAACATATTTTGACTTATTTATAGACAATTTAAATTTTCGATTTTTGTAAAATTTTTTTTTTTAAACATCTATAAAATTTAATTGGCTGACCGAAAACTCTTGAAAATTTAATACAAAGTTTATAATATGTTAAAATTATCGTCACTAAAAAATATCGGAGATGGTTTCAATCACATTTTTTTTTATAACCCCCTAAAGTTCAAATTTGTATAAATTGTGTCAAAATCACGCTAATTTGCAAGTTATTTTGTAGATAAAAATTCATAAAATTTATTCTGTTTATACTTAAGGTTCAAAATGTTAACACTAGGTTGTCCATAAGCTAATCTTCAAAAATATATAAAAAAAATTTCTACCGGGCTTTAAAGAAAAAATTTTATGACCGTTTGAAATTTAAATTTTTACGAAATTGCATTATAATTCAATACTATATTATTATATACACATTTTTGACTAACATATTAACTTCGTTCAGAATCGTTATTCGTATACAATGATATCTATCATTGCATTCAAATTTAACAAATCCATTGTAACAGAGGCGTACACACAGGGGGGGTTGGGTGTTCAAACCCCCCCTTTAACTTTTTAAATATATGAATATCTATACGAAAATGGTTAAAATTGTACATAATTTATTTTCGTAACATATTTGTAGAAAAATAAAAATCAAAGAACCGTTACTGCTGAAATTATAATTAAAATAACCCAAGAATATTATTCCACGAAGTATAAATACGATTTTATATTATTTTCTTGATATTGTGTTTATGATTATTGTCTATTGATTACATGACGGGTTACGGGAAGTTAATTTTAGATCACTAACAAATTACATTAATAACTGATAATATAATTATTATTTTGTCTTGCTTATATCCTATATAATCTAAGACCGTGCTTATACCATTGATTATAAATATTAGTATTTAATATTTATTATCAATGCTTATACAGTTATACCTATGGGGCATGGGCTAAGGGTACTTATTATACGACATTACATTTAGCCGTTTTGCCGTTATAATGTATTTTACTCTAGTAACCTAGTCCATACAGGATCGGATTTAAGTATAGGCTATATAGGCTGTAGCCTATGGGCCCGCACCACAACAGGGCCCTCACCACACCATCATACAACTAAAAAAAAAAAGAAAGCTCCGTCTAAATATTTTTCATTCTTTTTCAGTTTTCTAAAATTGGTGTTGTGTAATAAAATATACTATATAGTGTGTAGACTGTAGTAATATTAATAAAGAGCGTTGAATACCTTTTTAACTACTCTGTGGTAATTGAATCCACACTTTAATATACTACATTTTAAATTTTATTATTTTCGGTCAAATAACTAGAAGTTAGAAAGTTGCAATACCCTCAATTTTGGATAGAAAATTATTTGAAAATGTTTTAAAGACGGCTTAGTTTATCTATTTGTGTGTATGCCCTTTCTATTTTCTAAAAACTTTCTGGTAGGGCCAACACCACAATTAGCTTAGGGGCCTACAAATTTTAAATCCGGCCCTGAGTCTATAGACCATAGTTCTATACCACTGTATTATTATTTGTTAATAAATAATAATATTAAAAATGTCCAATAAATGGCAGTTGACGTTGGACAATTTCATGTCGTCAACTTCTAAAAAGGCTACAAACGCCAAAAGCAGTGAGTATTACGTAAATATTTAGTATATACATTTTTCAAACAAAAGTTTTTTTCTTGTTACCCATGGCACTCTTATTATTATTTTAATAAATCACGTTTCATATGAATAAATGGAATAATAGATAGCTTCTAAAATAAATTATTTTATATAAATTCATCTACTAGACAATTAACAATATTAAACAATGGCAATTTTTATTATATAATTATATATTTGTATATACAGGACAGATTGGACGGGTTGACAATGTTGTCGGTGTACCGTGGTACATATAAGTATGTCATGAAGAGGTTATCGATGAGTTGACAAAAATACCAAGAAAACTAGATCTTGTACTATAGAAGCTAAATGATGGTTTGATAAATATATATGTGTGATTTTTAATATAACCCCCCCTCATTGAAAATATCTGTGTACGCCACTGCATTGTAATAATGACCTATCCTATAAACGAGGTGCACTCCACCTCCAACTGTACAGCAAAGCGATGCCCACCCGTTTTTTTTATTGTGCCTGTCATCATGTTTTAGAGTAGTATTAGTGCTCAGATTTTCAATTTCAGTGAATTTTCTGAAAGGAAAGTGAACCCAGTTGATATTGTGGGGGTCATAAAATCATCAATAGTTTTCATAAAGGACAACTACAAGTTAGTTCCCAATTGTCGAACTGGTTCCCAGGTTGTCTACAAGTAACATACCTACCTACCTATGAATTGGTTTCCTGGTTGTCTGCAGGTACCATAGGTACGAATTGGTTCACACAAGCTTTCACGATATTACAACCTTCTTAAATTGACTTTTCTAATTATTATGATATATTCAACCAGCAATACAATCTCCTTCCTATTTATACGGACTGTCTAGAATTATAGATACATGAAATATTACATACTTCATTATAATATACCTAGTTCAAACACTATCTAGAATAATTTTTTTTTCTGATACAACCGACAGACCGGGAGGTATTTATTTTTCACACTTCTGCTTCCTAGGATATCTAGGTATTGTTAAACATGTTAGAGTATAAAAAGTATAATATATACTATATACGTATTTTTCAATAGTAATATCTGTACTGATAATAAATAAAAAAAATTAAAGCTAGAAATGCTAGAATATAGATTTATAATAATATTTTTTCCTTAAATCAATAATATGGTATCATAATAAATAATATTAGAAAAACAATTAGTATGTTATGCATTTACAACATACATTTTTAATAAATTGTAAGTTTAAAACTTGGCCATCTTTCAATTTTTTAATATTTTCATCAATAAACTTTTACGTTTTAGCGATTTTTTTTACTTTAATTTAGATGAGTTTCTTTGCTTTATACATATATGTTTCGCATTGAATAGCTTTTAATTGTTCAATTACTAAAAACATGTTTAGGTGGGCGGAATAAAACCGTGAATTCAGTTTTCCACGAAACGATTCGCAACAGTTTGTTGTTCGTTCTGAAGTGGTCGAAAAATCTGCGTATATTTTTGGTAAAAATTACTACAATTTTTAAGTATATAATCAAAAAATGTATCAAGTTTTTCATGTACTGGTTTTATAGCTATCAACTCAATAGAAACGTTTTATATTATATCAGATGGCAATAAAAATCCGAAAAAGTATTTCAATATTTGTCTAATCTCTGAATCTTCATTTTTAACGTCATCTGAGAGTCCTAGAGGATACATTTTTCTCCACCACGCCTGTCTTAAGTGGAATTTATATCCTCTTAATTTAGATTGTGGTTAAGTTTCAGATACTGCCTCGTCGTAAATAGCTTTTTCAAAATCGGCATAATAAATAATTACATTTATAAACTTTCCCAGACTTCGTAAAATCTAATAAAATATTATAAGAAAATATCGATTGTATATATTTTGTAACAGTTATAGTATTTTATTCAGTATACTGATAAATAATTTTATTTGGGAACCAATTCGAACAGTCAGGAAAATTTTCAAAAAAGTAACGGAATAATCAGAATTTTTACGTAAAACCAGTTTTTGACAAAATCGATTTTTTATTTTGTTTTAACTCAAAAACGAAAAACTGTAAATACTTGAAATTTTTTTCAAATGTTTATATTAGTATTGTACGAGTAAGTACACTTTTTTTGAGCTATTTAATATTTATAGACAACTTAATTTGTTTTTTCTGAGTATTTTTTGAAGTATCGATAAAAAAATATGGTTGCCCAAAAAATATTGAAAATTTATTAAGTATAAGGTTTCTTATGAGTTGTACTTATCGCAATTAAAAAAAGTCGAAAATCGTTACCTAGTCATAATTTTGTTTATCAGCCCCTAAAGTTCAAATTTTTACGAAACATGTCAAAATTGCGATAATTTATAAGGTATTTTTATAATTGAAAATTCATAAAGCTTTTGGTATTTATATTTATGGTTAAAAGTTTAACACAATGTTATCCATAAGTTTTTCTTCAAATAACTATCAAAAATCCTAACATAACTGTAAAAAATTAGGTATACGAAGAAGACAACTATTTACTTATCCTCCATGGCTCCATATCCTACAGTTATAATTTTAGACTTTAGTGAATACGTTATTTTGCCCCTCACTCTAGATTTCTACTTGGTTACATCACTGACCATAGAATTATCAATGTGGATTTAATATACCTCCAGCCTAATACTTGGTATTAAATAAATTATAACTAATTGACAAGAAAACATCTCTTCACATGTTTAGATATTTTATATAGATATTAGATATTATACATAAAGTAATATAAAGAAGCCGTTCCCTATATTACACTATGTATATTATAGTAAATAAATAGTAATTTATTAACATTAGCCAATTTTTAGCATTATATACTTGAAATATTTGCTAAAATTAATCATCTATGAAAAAAAAAATTGTGTATACATTATTATATATATAATTTATTGTTACTAAAAGTACAAAACGTGAACCACATAAAAAAATCTTGAATATAAAATAAGATAAGATAACCAATATTGACAATAATTTATCTATACAATTTCAATATTTTTAGAAATTGAATTTATAATTATTATAATTACGTAATATCAAAAATCAAAATATTTTAAATTTATTTCAAGTTTACATATTCACAGGTATAGATGTATTATAATACGAGTTTTGGGGGGTTAATTTTATATTTGAGAGAGCTTAACTCTCCCCCCCCCAACCACTAGCTCCGCCAATGAAGATAGATACTAATATAATATTTATAACTATGGTGTTTGGCCTATAGGGAAAAGAGAGAAGTTTAGGTCAATGTTAGGTACCTATATACCTCGTAAATTAAAAGCTAGGAGAATGTTGGTATCAGTAAATTTTTTGGAAAGGTATTTTTTTAGAACAAGAATATAATGGTTTTAATTTTGAACTTGGCATCTTTAACTTTTTGAAACTTTTTTTGGGGGATATCAAATTTTTTGATTTTCAAAAGAAAGCTGTATCCAACATTTCATCAAATTTTATAAATAAGTTTTTTCTCTAATTTGATTGAATGTTTGTTGCTAATTTTAAACAGCCCTACAGAATTGAGTATTTTCTGGAATGACTTGATATAGGTATCTACATCCATTAAATGAAGCAGAGAAGAGTTTAGTATGTATTTACTATTTAAGAATTTTATTCATTTAGGGGGTTTTGGAAAGCAATTTTGAATTTTTTCAACATTTTAATACTCTATTCCCTAGGGACTGCTAAAATGTAGCAGTAACTGAATTTTCATGAAATTTGATAGATTAATTTTTTTCCTACCTTGTTTGAATGTTCTCCATTTTACGTAAAATCGGCTACTTGAACTGTAAGGCTAGAATAAATTTAGAATGTTTGTTGTTATGTTATTTTACAGCGGTGGGCATAGGTATTAAGAGTTCATAAAAATGTCTGCATTTATATTGCCCCTCCGAACACCAAAATTCCGCTTAACCCCATTTAGTAAAAATAGAAATAGAAGATTAATAATAGAAAGATAAAATATAAAATAATAAATACATTGTTAAATTATAATTTTTATAATACATGAATTCAGTGTACAGATACTAATTTAATGAAGTGAGTAACCAATTATTGACAGCCATTTTTCTGAAATTCCACCTTTTAAGATTTCTGGTGTTAGAGCAGTGCTTGAAAGGTTCTTTTAAAACAAGAACTACCTAGTTCAAGTTCACGTCGATATTGTTAAATAGGAGCTAAACCCTTTACCGTCCCTGTCTTGATGAAGGAACTATAGTTTGTTTTCTCATTTCAAAATAAGGAATATTTTTCGTTCCTCAATAATTTAAAAAAAAAAATGTTATCATTATAATTCATAACAAATAATAAGAATTCATTTAATTAGGTATTGTTGTTTTTATTTATTTTTTAGATATTTATTTCTTACGAGTTAACTTAATAATACGTGCTTAGTTTTTAATTACTTTATAATATATATTATAAGGTCCAGTACGAATTATTTTTTTATGTACCTAAATATGTTTTTTGAATGTGAAGTAAAATAAAACAAAAATATTTAAGTACATTTTTATATTATAAGTGTTTTTAAATTGAACATCACACTTTTCTCTTAATTCTAAAAATGATTTAATTACTATAATTTAAATATTCTCTAAAGTCTAAAAAGTAAAAAGTGAACAAAATTCCAATATGTTCCTAAACATGAAAAAGTAACTACGTTCTCGTAAAAATTGAACGCATTTCTTCCAAGCACTGTGTGCTTATATATTATTTTTAACCAATTTATATGCTCTAGCTATTTCCCCCTTTATCACATATGCATTCTAGTAATCTACATTTACCCACTCAAAGTTTTTGATTATAAATAGGATAACGGTTTTTTATATAATTTTACTAGTCACTATACTGGTAAAATATTTAGTATATTGTAATTATAAATAGTGGATACTTCTAAGACATAATATTATTAATGAAATGAAATTAAAATAATTATCACCAATTACACTATTTTTTTTTTTTACATTATTCATCAACAAGCACTTTTTGTCAAAATTATATCGTAATTCGTAGGATTCAATAATGAAATATGTAGTATCAATCATAAATTCCATACGAAGCATTACTCAAAATCAGACTATTTCATAGTTTTTTGGTTGAATATGGTGAAGTATTGTACTACACCGACGCACCGCAGATAGTCAGTTAGTCAGAAAATATATGAAATTTTAAAAGAAAAAGAAAAAGACGCTTCTAGGCTTGAAGATTAAATTTGGATTTTTGGACTAGCTTTTTGCTGATGATATAAGTATTAATAAGTACCTATATGATTGAAATCAAATGTTTAGACTTTAGTAATTTTAGTTACTACTGTAGTAGTTCGTGCTCAATAAGCTCGAATAATTTAAATATTTAAATGTTGTTGTTCGACGGTATCGCGATAACTATCGGACACTCAAGTCTCATTATAACTCGTCAACACCTCCCACCCAATCAAAGCACACACAACCACATATACACACATAATTTAAGTTTAGGATTTTAATTTTTGCGTATTGTTCGTGGACTCGTGGTAAGTGGTAAATTTGTGAATTATGCAACTGAAAAGACCAATATGTGTGTGTGTGTCATTACTATAATTATTCAATTATTGTAATATTCGAGTGTGATTTCTTTTTATCTCGCGTCAACTATCTTCCGTAATCATTGGGTTTCTAAATTTTTTTTTATTTTTTTTTTTTTGTATGTGTACAACAGATTTATTAAGAGATCCTCTCAGCATGGTATATCGTTCAGACTCTAGGTCTAAGCCAATATATATAAATATGAAATTGGCATAACAGGCAACAGCGTTGGTCATCTAATTTTTTTCCCCAGAACAACAATATACTATATAGTTATGTAATTAAAGTGTTCCCTGGAATTTCAACGGTAGTCTTCACTTCGGTAAATTTATCTGATCTGTAAAATATTTTTCAAGGACGTATATAATGTAATGACATAACGAACAAAAACAACTATACTTTAACGATATTATCCATATATTTTTTAAATTCTGAGTGAAGTACTGATGTGGGAAATGAATGGCTTATTATGATGTGGATAATTTTTGTTTGCCTCTTTCAACTACATTTGAATCAGAAAAACTGTTGATATTATATTTTTTAATTTTTTATCTGATAGAAAATTCAACATGTTGCCTCGCTTGTGCAATAGGCAAGACGTTTTTCGAATTTCTCAAGAGATTTCCAACCAATGGAAAAAAACCGTATAAAATATTTAAAAAAATGTTAGCCTGTACTCGGGATTCGACTCGATAATAATTGTTACAAATAATTCGACTGTTTTTTTGTTGTCATAGCAACGCGTAACATTTACTGATTACTTACATTGTTATATATTACCTACATGACTACATAATATAATTACTGCCTACTAGCATTTTATGTATAGACATTTAATAATTTAATAATTTTCGAAGTATTTGAATGACATTTTTGAGTGGGTACATATAAACACTTGAAATATCCGATTTCAAAGTTGGGTAAATCTACTTTATCATATTATTTGGATCCACTACTATGGTTATTATATCATTCATTTTTATAAATAAACTGATCCATCTAACCTTTTTCACTCAAAATCGTTTTTTCGAAAGTAATGGTACCTTACATTGGTTTCAAATTTAAGAGGCCAATATAGCAATACCATTGACTCATCCCAGTAAAGCTATAAAATCCTACCGTGGAGTACTGGAGTCTCGCCCTTTTTCTTGAATTATATATATTTTTGACTTCAAATCTTCACAAGCATACAGTAGTAAAAAGTAATACCTTTAGTACCTACCTATATTTTTTGCAGCTGTCAAGGTATCAGGCTAGCATCCATGATACTAGGATTTTTCCCAATGTTCCAGTATGGCTTATTTTGTCACTAATCATTATCCATAAATAATTATTTATAGTTTATATTATTTATAAATAAATAGTTGTTTTGTTGGTTCTTAATACCTATGTATGGTTTTAGATTTTTCTGTTTTGGTGTAAAAAAAAAAAAAATTAGATATTGAGAATCACTGATTTCTTATCTATGTTATTATCAAATTGTCACATTTATGATTCGTCTCATTTGCCAGAAAGTCTATTTCATTATTTAATCATAATATTTTCATATTACCTACTTCACAGTTCACTCTTCATTTTAAATCAGCTGACTTTTATGTAGAATAATAATGTGACTTTTGCAGTAACTACTAATTATTGAGAATATCTAAAGCTTAACTTAATATTTTACTATTTTTTGGTGATAATTGTTTTTCTTTTACTTACATTTTTCTGTAAGTTATCTTAAAATATCCATTATGTGTGACAATCCCAAACCACTTAAAGATGTGTGCATCAACTATGTGTGTAAGAACATTGAAAAATTGTTTATGGTTGACCAAATAAGTCAAACTGACTCGCAGCGTTCTGAACCAGAATATAAGTTTATTGACAGTAATGTATACTTGCCAATGGAGATATCAGAGCTATTATTAACAAAACTAAGTATTCAGAATAAACTAAATGATGAGATACTATCTGTATTCAATCATAAAAACGTCT
Source organism: Chaitophorus viminalis (assembly GCA_025469195.1). Taxonomy (NCBI): domain Eukaryota; kingdom Metazoa; phylum Arthropoda; class Insecta; order Hemiptera; family Aphididae; genus Chaitophorus; species Chaitophorus viminalis. The sequence continues at coordinate 39,122 of JAIPRK010000809.1, read as the reverse complement.
ATTTAAGGTTTGTGTATTTTATTTTTATTTTTATAACAATACAGGCTGAGGCCCAAAAATATAAAGTTATAGATATAATATGATAATATAAATCATTTTACATATATTTAAATTAGAATAATAATAGTAACAGACCCAGTTGATTAATAGTGTATGGGTGGTTAAAAGTGGATCGTCATTAACATGATGCATAATATTATTGACGGGAAGTTAAGTATATAATTTGAAGAGGAAAACAGACTAACAAAGGGACAAGTAAAACTAGTATTATGAGGAAAAATTGATTTCTGAAAGGAGTGTAGGGCAGTGAATTGAAATTGATAAAAGTTTTGAAATGAATGATGTATTCGTAAAGTGCTTACGACGAGCAAAGCTTGGATAAATTTAAAATTTTGCTGATAGGTTCATAATCGTGTTGAATACAAGGAACTTTTAAAGTTTAAGCAACAAATACAGGAATTTTTGTTGAACCCTTTCAATCGTTACAACTCTTATAGATCAATGAGGGTCTCAAAGAATGGATCCGTACTCTAGGATAAATCAGATTAAAGAGCAATAAAGAATTTTTAATGAGCAGTCCAATTTGAACTCAAAAGAAATCCTTTGCAACAAATCTCATAAATGTACAATTTGGGGGACAAATTTGAAGAAAATGGAAAACTTAGGTCTCAAACAAAATTAGAAAAAGTGATTGAAATATCATGAATGGTGTAATAGAATATAATTGGAGTAATGATACAAAAGTAAGATATCTTGATACATATAGAGATAATATGTGTCAACCCTAAAGATTTACTCCATTGTACCTATCAGTCAAAGTCTGATTGGAGAAGAAGAGCATCATTGGTATTTTGAATACCCATATATAGTTTTACATCATTATTCACTAGTAAACATAAGAAGGTAAGCATGTAGAACAGAGGTATCACCATTAACTAGAACAGAGAACAGTAATTGAGAAAGAATGGTAACCTGAGATATACCTGTTGAAACAATAATTATGTTGGAAGTACTACCATGTAATTTTACACATTGCTTTCTATTTATTAATGAAAACCAAGAGAAAATAAATTTATCAAAACCAGCCAAATTAGATACTGATATGAATGTTTACTCAATGAAATGCCTTAGAAAAATCATTGTAGATAGTATCCACTTGGAGAATGAATGATTCAAAAATAAAAGAGTCTAAATTCAATATTGCAAGTAATATTCGATTGGCTTGGTCTGAATCCGAGCTGTTCATCTATCAAAAACTTTTGGCTGGATAGAACATAGAACTAATGGTTCAAAAACCTTTGATATATGGGAGAGATTGGCTATACGATGATAATTTACAATGTTATAGATAAGGGTAACCCGCTTTTAATAAGATTCATAAAGAACTGATTTTTAGTATAACAGGAAAAATAACTTCATCTACTTATCTTAACTAAAAGCTTTAGAGACTAGGCCGTAGTGTCTTGTAGTTTGTAAAGAAAGTTACCTGGAATACCATTCGGTTCAAAGGAAAAATTACGACATAGTAGTATATTATTTTATAAATGTGATTCCATACTGTATTAAGCATTCATTAAAATTTGTCATAATTATCTTAATTATTTACTGGCATGTGTTATTAATTATATTTTCGACTGTCTGGATAATTTTCAAAATTAAAAGTTTATTCTTCTTGATACTGACATTATGGATATAAGCAAGTATACCAGCAGTTTCAAACTATGTGCCGTTAGCAATCACTGGGTGAACCTCAGATTTTCGAAAATTGAAAATTGATTTTAGGTATAATATGTTTAATAAAAATATAATTTTGTTTATCTAATTTGGTGTAAATATTACTTTCAATAATGACTTAAAATAGAAAGGTGTTAAAAATGTCCATGGCTGGGATATGTGCCCTAAAATTTCATGAAAACACCATGTATTATGATAAAAAAAGTTTGAAAAACATTCGTACATATGTATCTAATTTTGTTCATGATAAACATTCTAGACATTTTAGGATTCAAATTGTATGACTTACAATTAATATAATTATATCTTACAATATTAATATCTTTAATAATACATGTGTAAAAATTGACTATGTACAATACTGAACATAAAATATAAATATTTAAACATATTTATACTAATCTCAAAAATCATTATTATGTTTCTGGTATTAATTATAATCTTGTATTTTTAGGAATGTTTTTCTACCAAAGACAAAAAATTTGACAACAAAAGGACTAAGAACACTGAAAAAGCATAAAATAAAAAATTTGAAAGTTCATGGTTTAGATTGTACAGTGAATGCACTTGTTGGCTCATTAGGAGAATGGACAACACAGAATTTAGAATCACTTAGTGTTTCTAATAGTTCATTCATTAATGCTTCTTCGTAAGTTTTTAATAAAAATAATTACGAAACAAAATAATCTCAAAATATTTCATGATATAAAGAGTCATTTTTTTATTAATGAATAGAAATTTGTTTTGAAAAAAAAAAGTATTGTCAAAAAATACTTATATCACATTTTTTATTAAACCAGAATTTACTTGTAAATTATAACAATTAAATTATTAGGTACGACTAGGATAAAGACTATGTAAATCTTATGTAATATTATTATTAAATAAATATTAAGGTTTTATATATATTATTTATAAAGAACAAGTACAATTAATTAATTAAAAATAAATGACTTATTATGTATTGATAATTGTAAAAAAAATGTAAGTAGTCATTGAATGACTACCAAAAAAATATTTATTTGTAATTTTTATACAATTTCAAAGCATACTGTAGTATTTGAATGTAGTATGATGTATTATTATATTCAGGGGCGCATCAATGGGGGTGCCTAATGGGCAGTTTCTCCAAGTGGTAAGACTGCAAAAGTGGTAAAAAATAAGCGGATAATTTCTTTTGTAATAAATAAAATAATCTTTATGATAAAAATTTAATATTTAGTTAAATACCTAAATATTTATTATTTTAATTTACAAAATGTAATTTAAATGTAATGTATTTTAGTTTACGATGGTATTTGTCAGAATTTTCGAAAATCATACATAATGATTAATGAAATAATAGAACTATTGGTTGTTTGGATACCTATAAGGAATTATGAATTTGGGGAGATATCGCTGTTATGAACATAGTATTCATAATTCCAGCGAGTTATTTTTAACATTATTTTATTATCACTAGATACTACTACAGCACTACCTACCCCGCATGGCCCCATGCAATGTACAATTTATTACTGTATATAAATAAATGAATAGGTATTAGGTACTATTACTCTTTAATTTGTTGTTCAATTGTAATATTACCCATCAAACTCAGTGTAAATAATTGCTAATACAAAAATAAACGAGTAATTTATAAGACATTTAAATACATTTTTAAACGGTATTTTTTAGAAACCTGTAGAGAATCTCATGATTTTGAAAAGAAAAGAAATTATTAGAGATTCTTTAAAATTTTATTTAACAAATATACTACTTTATGAACATTAACAACCAATTTCCCTTGATACGGCCCTGATTATATTGAAGTTAACATTGTTAATAATCATAAAATAAATGCTAAAGGTACATTGTACATTGCAAATATGATAAATGTAATTAATTTATATACCTTATTTAATAAGGTTTGTAAGAAAAATTCCAACTAATGTATTAAGTACAAGATGTATAGGGTTTTAATATAAGAAAATATATTTGTTGGAATCCTAGAAATAACAAATTATTTGATTAATTCCATTAATTAATTTTTAACAATATTAAAATTTTAAATTTGAATTTAAGTACCTAATAATTTTTAATTATATTCAATATAAAAATTAATAATAATTTATTTAGTTTTAAAAGTTATGAAGTTAATTGTTTTTATTATATTTTATTTAAATTAAACTAATGTAATTGAAATGTATGTTCTCAGTAATCTTGAATCTACACTTAAATATTTATTCTTTATATGTTTTTTTTAGTGATATGAAATGTTGTGTTGTGATATCTTTATCAATATTAAAAAATTTACGTTCACTTGATGTCAGTAATACTGAGTTTAGTACCAATAATTTAACTGTTATTGTTGAAGACTTGCCTCATTTGGACACCTTAGACATTTCCAATACAAATGTTGATACTCTTTTACCATTAGAAAAGAAAAAAAACCAACTACGAAAATTAAGCGTTTATAACTTGAAGGTAAAATATAAATAATTTTTTCAAATTGTTATAAACTTATATTTAGTAAAATACTGTATAATAATTGTTAAAATAAAAATGTTATGTTAAATTATAAATTATTACAATCTTTATTTTCACTGTTAAAATAGTTATTCTTTTAGTAGGTACTGTGATTTGTTTGATACCATAGTTAGCGACTAGTTTTCATGAGGGTTTGTTTTAAAATTTACCAAAACACTATTAATATAAATAACATTTTTTTTTTTTTTATCTTTATTTATTTACCAAAAAAAAACAATTATTGTTATGTAACAAGTTTAAAATATTTTAATTATTTCAATTTAAGACTTAATGATTTAATAATTTAAAGATCAATGAAAAAATTAAATTTTTTATTAATTAATTAACTAGCTTGATCTTTGAAGTGAATTTAATGTAACTGATTTTCATTGAATCTTAAGAATGATTTTCTCTGAACTGTGGGCTGAAATTACTTTTTATAAATATGTTTATCTTTAAAAAAGCAGCTATACACATATATTGGATGAATGGACTAATGAACTATTTCATTAGCGTGGAAATGTATAAAAATTATTAAAGTAGAAATAAAGGTAGGCTTCCCTAATAACCAATAATGTTGTAATAAACCATATTAAAATGTTTCATTAACATTTTTAATATTATGGATTGCTAAAGATTAAGAATAAAATATTAATTTTTATATGATATTTTTTTTATCAGGAAGCTACAATGAATGTAATTGCCTTCAGTCCACTTAAATGTATGACATCACTGACACATTTGGATTTGTCCTCTGAGAAATATTCTCATCCGTTTGAATCATTTACCTGTGATACACCTTGGATGCCATTTTTGACAGATCCTAATTGGTTACCAAATTTAGAATCATTAGATATATCAGGTTAGTTTAATTTTGTTATTATATTGTAGTATGGTAATATGGTATACCAAACATAATATGTACTGCCTTACCTGGTATCATCGTTAGATTTTCAACTAAGTACAAATGTAAATTTATACTTTTTTAAAATTAAATGATGTAAATAATTTATAAAAAAGGATACAGTACATTTAATGAAAGTAAGTATGAAAATAAAAACTTGTTCAAAAAAAGTATCATGCATATAAAATGTCATTGTGCAGATAGTTAGCAGGCATATATTATTGTTAAATGTACATATTTAATCAATGCTTTATTGTATACATTTGTACAACTATCAGAACATAATTATACTTTGAATTATTTTAGGAAATTAATTTATAACAATGTATTTACATTTTAATATTTTGTTACTTGTAAAATTATTGTTATCTATCAAATTATTTAGGAAGTGATAATATTGGTCCTAGAGTTATGCAAGATTTTTTAACTTCTCATAAAAAACTCAAATTTTTGGGCTTGATGCACATGGATGACTGTGGCTTAGCCATGTTCACAGTTCCCACTCATCCGTTGTATAACCAAGACTTAGTGGTTAGTATTACTTAATCATTTATTTTAGTTTTTGTTAATAATTAATAATAAAAAATAAATTTATAATTTCACAAGTTCAATAATTTGATTAATGTTAAATTTTTCATTTAAAAAAATAATAAAAATATTATTTATGTATTTAGGTAACGGGTATTGTAACACAAGAGCAATTGTTGACCGGTTTAAAATGTTATACTAATCGTCCTTCTTATGTTCAAAAATGTCTTTATCACTTATTTAAATGGACAGAAAAATATGTCTCCCCCAAAGTTGATATAATTCAAGTAATATAAATTAAATAATTAAATATTAATGTATAACATTTTTTCATGTATAATATATTTTGGTTTCAGTTGATTTTGACAGTGATGAATAGTCTTTCTGATAATTTTCCAGTACAAATGGCAGGAACTGCATGTCTTTATAATCTAACTAAGAGTGATTTGGCATCAAAAATTCATCCTAGTATTTTATCTAAAGTAGTGGAAGCTACATTAGATGCCATGGAACGTTTCCCCAATTATAATCAATTACAGAAAAACACGTTATTGACATTATGTAGCGATCGTATTCTTCAAGTGTGTATAATATAATTCATTAAACAAGTGGTGATTTATATTCTAGGAGTGCCCAAAGTTATTTATTAATTTTATAAAGTTTTATCACTCAATATTTAAATTATTATCCATTGCTTTTAAATATTTCAATATACTCCATGTTAAAATGTATTATATTATATCTTTTTATAATGTATACATTTTTTAAGAACATGTAACCATTACTGTACAAAACACATTGATATTTATTGTAAAAATTAACCACATTTTTTAATAAATGTTAGGATGTCAAAATGGATAAGTTCAGGTGTGCAAAATTAGTCTTGGATTCATTACATTTTTTTAATGATGTAGTCATGAACCGCATGAGTGTTGCTATATGCAGTATATTAGGTAAATTATTTACATTTTTATTTATATTTTAAATTTATATGGAACAATTTTATTCCGTTTAATCCTTTATCACATAAAAACATTTAATTTATAAAATATACATCATATATCTATTTAAATTTGTTTTAATTTATATTTTAGCCGCGAAAATTTCTACATCCGAAACATCTCAACTGGGATCTAACCCAAGATATATGTCCAAATTACTATTGATAGTTTGTGAAAAACTAAATAATCAAATTGTTGATGTAACTATGAAATTCACATTGAGTGCACTTTGGAATCTTACTGGTATGAATAAAACTATATTTTTAATTAATTAATTAATTTATTATGATATATTGTAAATGTATGATGTATGATGAACGTAAAGCAGTTTTTCTGAGTAGAAAGGTCCAATAACCCCTAGGATCTATGATTGCTATAATGAGTATTATGAGTTCTTTTTAAGTGTTATTGCATATTTTAGCCATTTTCTAATATGTATTGCACTTTTTGAAATATATTTGTGTTTTAATGTCTTGCATATAAAATTCAAATAATGTATAAATAAATGTTTTAATTTTTTAATATTATAATATTTTAATATTTTAAAAAATTTAAAACAGTTTTTTTATAATAAGTAAATTGTAAATTTAATTTGAATTTATGTTTTTATTGCAAAAAAAAATAATAATAATAATAGTTATAAACTTATAGTATGATATTTTGGATTAAATTTTTTTTTTTTTTATTTTAAATACATTCATTCTTTCAAATTATGTATGTTATGAAAATTATCTAAATATTATTATCATCTATTGTGATGTTTAGATAGTTGTTTATTAAATTTAGTTTATTTATTGAATTTTACTGCTTTACTGCTAATTATTTTTATTATTTATTTAGAATATTTTGCATTATTTTAATTTTTAGATGAATCCCCTACAACATGTAAAGTGTTTATTGATGAAGGTGGATTAGAACTATATATGAATATATTAAACACATTTATTGGTGATAGTACAGTAGAAACCAAAGTACTTGGTTTGATAAACAATATTGCTGAAGTACCACATTTGCGACCAATGCTTTTTAAGAATGATATTATTCCTACTTTAAGGTACTTTAACTAATGAATTTTATTCTATGATATATATATTAATGGTGTTATTAATATCCTGTTTATTTATTTCAGACGATTATTGCGGTCTGAACAAATTGATGTAAGTTACTTTGCAGCTGGAATAATTGCACATTTAGCATGTGAACCTGGTTGGGAAACATTTACTGTTAATGTAAAAGATGAAGTTTTGGAAGAACTTCGGGATGCTATCACTGAATGGGAGCCTCCAGAAGGAGAAATGGTGGCATATAGATCCTTCCAGCCTTTTATTGGCTTAATTAATGCAATTGATACACCAGAAGTTCAGATATGGGCTGCTTGGGCAATGCTTCATGTTTGTACTAAAAATGGTTTGTATATTTATGATTACTAATAATTTTATAGAAATATTTGCATATTATTTATTGTTAGTTATTGTATGTTATTTAAATATTATTACCATATTTTTTTAGCTAAAAAATATTGTGCAATGCTTTATAAAGAAAATGGAATTGAAATTCTTCAAAAAATTGCTCAAGATAAGTCAGTTGATTATGATGTAAACGATTTATGTTGTCGTATATTGGACTTGATGTATGAATTTCTGTAAGTTTTAAATGAATTAAGTTTTTAAACAACAATTTATAAAATTAAACTGAATACTATTAGCTAAAATATAATGCCTATTATTTTTATAGGGGTATTTCTAATCCAGTGCTACCAAATGATATACCAAATGATTCATCTTAGCTTATTACTTGAAACACTATTATTTCTTTAAATTAAAAAAAACAATTGTTTTCTTTCTTTAACTTCTTGTTTATATTTTATAATTTTTTTAACACATGTGTTGTAAATTTTGTATTACTTTTGTTTTAAGTTCAAATCAGAAATAAGCATAATATGAAATAAAAAATGTAATAAATATTATACTTATGATTATAATAGAATTATCTATATGACATCTATGCTAGTAATTAATTTAAAACTTCATAACCATTTGAAATAATATATCTGAAGATAAGTCAGTATATAGAGTGAATGTATGCTTTTGTTGAAATACAAATATTCATTTTTTATTTATATTTTATAAATTCATTATTATTTCTAATATTGAAACATAAAAGTTATAGATACTTGTTTAGTATGCTACTTACTCAAATTGTATAGTTGCTAATACCTTTTTACCCACATAAAATTTGTTTAATAAAAACCTAGATAGAGAAAATAAATAACCATATTGAATAAATTGTTTAATTATTTTAAGTATACAAAATAGATCATTATTAAAATTTGAATATTTATAGGTAGCAATCTAAAATATATCTAAATATAATTTCAAAATTATAAACTTAAACATTAGTAATATTAATTTATTGCAATATATTTTTAGAATAATTACATCATTTTTTGTGGTTATGTTGGCTTTAATTAATATGTAATTAATACATTTTAATACATTAAGCTAGGCAGGAACATTTTGTTTTTAATTTTTGAAATTTTTAAATTATATACATAGTCTAGTTATAAAATATGATAATGTGTGGCAGAGTTAACTAATATAGACCAATAATTAAATTTCATCATTATTCAAATATAATATTTTACTTTTTAAATGCCTTTTTTAAAAATTACAAGTGTTAACTACTAATTACAGTAAATTTTTTTAAATTCCCATTATATTTTATAGAAAATTTTTTAACGATCTCTGGCTTATGATTTATTTTTGTTCGTTGCATTTATCTAATAAATGTATTATCAACAGTATCAGTGTTTACTATAACTGAAATTACTGATTAGGTATTACATATTTATACTTTATATCTTTTACCTAGCCTTTTTACAATAGTAGTGTAGTGTAGTAAAAATCATTACAATATTTTTCTGCCTCTAAAATATTGGCTAATTAACTTTGTTTATTATGAAATTAATCTTTTGACTTTAATTTAATTTAATAATAAACATAATATAACTTAATTATTAACTTAATATTTTAAAAAAATTATCAAGTTACAATTAGCATTACAAAAAAAGTCATATATTTCAAAATATAAAATATTAGTATGATATGTAATTATTATTTTTATTAATTTCTATGCTTCTTTTCTTAGATTATTAATTTAAATTTAAAAATATCTTAATTTATGTTTATGTACATTAAATACTTTTTTAATAAATACTATAACTAAAAATAAATCTGGTATAAACTATTTTAGTATCATTAATTGGTAATATTAACATCTATTGATTTCATCATTCATTACACCATTAAAAACTAAAAATATGTCTGTTCACAAGTTTATAAGACAAAGTGTATAAATAATTATCTTTGGTTTTTTTTCACATTTAATTCATCAAAATACTGTTATAAATAACTCATTTTAAAAAACTAACTTTTTATCACATTAATATGTTAAGCAAAAGATATGTAGCTATTATTTTATGATGGTTTATTTTATTGTTATTACTTTACTACTTACACTTATATTTATCTAAAAGTTCAATCCTAATAATATGCATTTGTAATTTAAATGAATTAATCTAAATCATAGTGGTGTGTGAAAAAACTTCATTTGTCTGATTACTACATTTCTTTCTAACTTATACACTAGTTATCTTAGTTATTTACATCAATTAAAATTATGCACAGTATAATTTGTAAAATTTAACCTTCAATTTGATATGCCTGCGTAAACAGTCTTTTTAATTAATGTACATGTAGTTGTTGGTACAGTCAAAACTTAAATTTTAAATCATTGCGATCTCTGTAACTATTTACATTATAATTTATTATTCAAGTATTTAAACAGTATTTTTTTATTTAATTTATGTGGTGTCATACATGTTGAGTTTGCAATATTACAAATGTTATAAAATAATATAAGATAAATTGTATGACCTTTGTGATATTACTTTTTTTATTATATATTTTTACAACATTATATTGCAAATTGTATATGATAGAGTATAATATTTTTTTATCTGTCATCTATATTCAAATGCATTTTTCTTTTTGATCATATTATGTTTTAAATATTGTAAGTTTATTAATCTGGAAGATATTTACCAAAAAAACAACTAAGAATAAAATTTAAATATTTTATTTTAACTTAACAATTTAATTCTATTATGTTTAAACTATGTTTGCAATGTACTTATGATTTTAATCACCAAATTAATGTACTAATTTTGTTATTTTCTTACATATATGAACATAATCATATGTCTTAAGAATTATTTATTTTATTTCCTTTAGTATTAAGAAATACATACAATAATAGTAATTATTAAAATGTTATTGAATAGTAATTCAAGGCGACTGTTAATAGCATTTTTATATTTAAAAAATAAGACCTACTTTTGTTCGTTGTCTAGGTAAATTCCTTTGTCATATAAGACTATAATAAATGTCTATCATAACAATCAAATATATTCTCTATAATTATTCATTAATAAATCACCCCGAGAGTTGTTACCCTTAACTAATTTCATGAAATGTATTCATTATTAAAAAAAACCTTTTTATTACACTTATTATTGTTTATATGTATGTGTACATTTTTGTGTTAGTGTATTCTTGTGATTATTTACTTAACATTAAACTCTTGTTGTACAGTGTTTTTATTTTGTTAAAAATTATATATATATATATATATATATATATAATATAGTATATAATAATTATTATATTTATTATTTATGTTAGTATAGTCTACTATTCTATTATTTATATTATACATAATAAACTAAGAATATATTTAAAAAATTATCTTTAATGGTTATATTGTAATTTTTATGATTAGAGTAGACAATTGAATCATTTGTATGTCATACTTGTAGTCTGTGGAATAAAATTTTGTTTTCAATGTAAATTATCAATTGGTTTTTAATACTTATATTTGTATAATAATATTATATTTGGTGGGTATATAAAACTCCATTAATTGAATATCAATAGATTAATAGATAATCCTACAATATATTTATTTTCATTTCATTTACGTGTGTGTATTGATAAAAATTATTTTTTACTTGATCGTAATTATAAAAAGAGTTTTTTTTATGGGCGTTGGTGTATTAAATATTGACAAAGCTACAAGAATCATGAACATGTAACATTTTTGAAGTAACATTAAACGTTAAATATTATTATTAAAGACTGGAAAATTGAATAAAATATTTTTCATCAGATTTTTTTTGTAAAAACTATAAAAAAAATGTTTACTTGAAAGTCACAAAAGAATGTTATTGGTGAGTGTTGGAAAATTAAACTTTCTTTTTTGTCTATGTATATGATAACGATCATCATTATCATGGAAGATTGTTGGTAGGTGAGAAATGTCCAGTTGGTACCTATTGTAGATGTCGTTTTCCGAAATTTCCAATAATAGTATTAATAATTGTGAAACACTGACGAAAAGTAAAAATAAAGATTCTTTTGTGCCTATTTTTCTATCATTAAACGTTTTTTTAAAATAGGGAAAAATAGGTATGTGTATATATTAGGGTATTAAGGTACATATACAATGGTTTTAAGTTTGAAATACCGATATAGCAATATTATTCTACATTCACACATATCCGTGTGTGTCTTATCCAATTATCTTCATTTAATAAGTACTATACGTCTTATTGTAATTAAATATTTCATAAGTATTAAATTTCAATTTTCATTAAAAATACCTACTTTCACCTAACATACAATGTAGGTAGATACACCGTAGGTACACTACTTACGCATAGTCGGACTAAGCAAAAGGTTAGTTTGCACTGATATTTTGCGAATTTATGTTGTATAAATATATTAAATAATGTTTATTATAACTAGTCATAACTCATTACCCATTAGTCATTAGTATAATGAATATATGTTACGTTTATGTTGTTGATCATATGCAATTTTATTTGAATGATTTAAATTAACTTTCGCAGTGTTATATTATGAGTTATGACCTAACATACGACTAGATGAAAAAGAAATGTATCATTAATAAAAAAAAAATTTTGTTTGACCTTTGGAAGATTACAACCACGAACTAAATTCGTGGTTATAGTTTATAACTTACACTCGCATACCTAGATTATTTAACAAATATTTAATACACATAGCATAGTATGGACTTAATTATTAGTTATTACTCAATACTTCGTGTTACCTATACATAAATACAATATGTACTACACTATTACCTCTATACCTATTATGTACCTGCCATGGACTTTTAGTCCGTGTTACACATCATCATCGATAATGATAACAAGCTAGGTGTGTTCGAATTTTTAGAATAGGTAATATTATATGGTACCTATCTTGAAAGTCGAAGCAACTATGTAAGCGCCTAAATGTAAATAATTGTAATCTTTTTTTTTTTAAATTCCGTGGTCTCCTGGAAAGTTGTATTATAAATTGTGGTTATTATGACTGTACCTAATACTTTAATACCAGAGTATATATTTGTAGGTAATTATTAACTACCTACCTATAAAATAGATTTGACAAATATGTTTATAAATAGGTACATTGGTACATACATATATGTTTAAGGGAGGATACAATTTAGGGAATTTATGAGACATCGAGACCTTAATATACTTTACCTATTTAGAGTCACTTAAACTACAGTTTTTAAGTTTAAAAAATTAGAATTATTATTAGCTTGAAGGAACTAGGTAGTAAAAATTGTAAAACAATATAATTTATAAGTGTACAAGTTAATTGGTTAGAGATGCACATCGTCCAATACTGATGTGGATTTAGTTTGTACTGTTTGTAGTGTATTATTATAAATAGGTTAGAATAGGTATGATGTATGTATGGTAGCCAGCAGATAATATAGGTATGAATTGAAATGTGTAATAATATTAACAAGTAATTTGTCTTAATAGTATAATATATTTTTAACTATAATATCTTTCTACATTCATAATAAATTTATCTTATACAATTCAACATAGTATTTATAAATACTTCAAACATTTTTTTTATGTATATATTATTTATATTAAATGTTATATATATATATATATGTAAATCTACTAACTAACGGTATTTAAATATTTAAATTATGTATTATATTGATAAACATCACAGTCGAAAACAAATAACAAATTTATAATAATATACATAACTATACATATATATATTACGAGATAAAATATTTAATGCCTATTAATTAAAAATGGTAGGTTTAATCTAACCAAGGATAAAACTAGTCTACTAGTCTTTACGTATATATTATAATATTTTTCGAACACAACTTTTCAAACTTGAACCACATTTATAATTTTATAAATAATAAGAATAATTCATGTATTACAAAGATTTATTATAAATAATACCCAGAGAGATACAAGTTCAACAGCAATCGTAGAACTTAATATAAATAAAAATATAACATATAGTACCATTTTTAGGTTAAATAATTATTGCTGATTTTATTTATTTCCATTTCGTTTATTTTTACTAAAAATGATTGATAAATTATGCATTATAAATAAATAAATGAATACATAATATTCTTATATTACATACCTACTATAATGTGTTATATATAATGTCTAGTATAGCTGAGGAAGGATCACTTGTGTACCACTGTTTTGAATAGGTTCAATAAATTAAACAAAAAATTGTATACAATATAGAAATTCAAGTAAAAAAAACCAAATAAACCCAATTCATCAGTCAGCAAGGGGAATCAGTTTCTGAAGCACCATTAATTTGTTTCCAAACTTTTTCTTCGATTTGCTAAAACATTAAATGCAAATTCTTACATTTATTAATCAAATACTAACATATAATAGTAATTTTAATGTTATAAACACCACAATTTATTTTTATGCCTCAAACCATATTTACATATAGAGTATACACTGTATATTATACTATAAAATATATATGGCCATTTTATGTCATATATGTATAGGTACAACAAACTCAAAATTACATAAAATTATTAATGATTTTAAAATATTTTTCTGTTAATGAAATGGCTTATGAATGATTTATTTAAATGATGTGTCATTAGTTGTACATGCATTAAAATGTATTTAAATTAAGAAACGATGTATAATAACTGTGTGATCCCATTTCCTGAATTGTTGGTTAATTACATATCATTTTTTACTTAAAAACTAATAATTTCAGTCTTGGCCTGAAAAATATTAGATTTCTTATTTTATTGTTAGTCAAGGTCAATCTAATTTATAAAATAACGATTATAATATTTAAAGCATAAGTATTTCCCTTACTGCAAATGACCTTTAAACATTCATCACTTCTACAGCACTATAGTTGTACCTACCTACTATTAGTTAATGAAGATAGATTTATAAGGTTACAATGTTAGATATTTTATGTTTGTATTTAAAAATTACGAGATTGATACTTAATGATTCAAACCACGTTTAATTAATTATAAATATTATGATGTTTAAGACTTAAAAGTGAAAGTCATATATTTAATTATGACTATGAGATTTATAATAGAAAAATGAAACAAATTAATACAATAATAATAGTATTGAAAAATTATACTTAACATTTTGAACTCAGCTAGCGATTCAGATGAGGAAGGGGAGGTGCCAGGGACTCAATCCCCTATATATACTTAAAACGTTTAGATAAATTTAAATGAATAGTTGTAGAAATTCGTAGTACCATTTGAAAAATATTTTAGATATGATACTCTTATATACCTAGTATATAGGTACCTATACATAATTAAAAACTTAATTTTGAAAAAATATCCCCTGGTTGATTGATATGAAGGTAATATTATATAATTAAATAATATCAATAAATAACGATGGACATATCAATAGGATCGTTAAAATCATTAACAAAAGTAATAAGTACAGACATTTATGACTAAACGTACTGTGCACATACCTTAAGGTACTGAACTACTAATAAAAAATACTTATACGCCTGTTATTATTGTCTGTATCATATTGGTAATTGGGTAATAACGACTAGAATAATAAGTAATAACTTACTTCTACTTCCTATAACTATAGTATTTATGAACTTAAGTATTTTTTTCCCATAAAAATGGGATATTTTAATTCAAAGATGTCTATAAAGCCAAATAAATATGTAATACACCATAACTCAACTTAATTTTGTTTTTTATAGAATATAGATTAGATATTATATAGTAACATCATTAGTCTGTTAAATATAATATGATTCATTAATTTTAAACCATAACCAGCTATTATTTTTACACATAAATAATATAACATATGTTTATACCATGTGTATCCCATAAAGATTGAAGTTATGATCATTGTAAATATCTACATATAACCTAACTAAAAAATATTCATATTTCATGGGACTTCCTGTACATACAATTATAATACACAATAACAAAAGCTAAATGCCAAAGAGTTTTATTCATTTTAGTTATTTGCTTTCCCGGATTAATACAATATAAGTTAAAACCCAATGTTCAGCTCGCCATAAAAATAATGTATCCATGAAAGTAAAAAGCAACCTAAAAATTTAACGTTAATGTTCAATTATACCAAATGTAAAAAACAATCTCGATTATTTTACGAGATGCGTAGAGCGCAGCGTCGGATTTGAAATTTGTATCGGCCCTCGAAAAAGAATCGGCTCATTCATAGGTGGAGATTTGATTGAATTTTATAGAAGGGGTTAAAACTGTTTTGGTTACCGGCCAAAATTTTATGCAGCCCACCGAGATTTTCTCGATAGCTCGCTGGTTAAATCCAGGCCTGGATGTGTAAAAATTTATTTTTCATAATATCATCCAGTACCTAATATGCCATAATGCAATATTCTGTCTAAAGCTGTTAGTTAAAAAATTAACGAATGAAATCTACAGAAATAAAATTTATTTTGATCAGTAGAATAATTGCCGTAGTAAGTTCTTCTGAAAAACTGGAAAGTGTGCTGGATACTAATTTTTGGTATTATATTACTATGATAATTCAGTGGTGGTCAAATGATTTTGTCATGGGGGAGATGTGGCTTAATTTTTGATATATTTGATATACAATTTTTGTTTTTTGACAAAATATTTGTCAAAATAATATAGTATTAAATATTACAAAAAGGTCATGGAGAAGGGTTATCCCTTTATCCCCTCGTTTGACCCTAATTTCATTTAAATCGTTATAAGGCATTGAAAATATAATACTTAAATAAATACTTATAATTATTTAATATTTATTATTTTTGATCCGTATAAATTAAAATTAAATGGGCGAATACAGATTTATTTAACAAATAAATTAAATTTATTTTAAATTGAAGCACCAATAACCGAAGTGCAATACCTGACACCAATATTTTTTAAAAGACAACCTTTTATTGACATGCAGACATGTATTAGACACCACCACCTTAATTGTCATGGCGTCTTACCCTGTGGACCATTTTATTTTGATCGTATCGTTCAACCAATTCTTTTTCCGAGAGATATGCCAAACATTCAGACCTCACAATTGAGGCTTCGATTTCTGGTATTAAAGTAAGAGCAGCTCTATGTTTTCGTTTCAACATTGTTGACAATGATTTCCAACCCTTACTATGCGATTTAGCCGATATTTTTAATCCGATTGTGTTGTTGTTTGTCTCTTCTGGCAGATCTTCTGGTAATTCGCATTCTACTTGGTCGTACACACTCAACAGATGTGCGCAATCTTGGCGCATCGATACATAACCTAAATCATCTGCGTTCTTACCATTTAGTATAACTGTTTTAGTAGTCTTCATACTAGCTGCGTCGCTATCGCTACTATCATCCGTCCGGTCATTGCTATTACCATTTGGAGATTCTAAATCTTGAATATCTTGTAAAACGTCATCTAACTCTGCACTGAATCTAGAAAACCATTAAACGTTCTTATGATAATGTGTACACTCAGTGTACATACTAAATATAGTATAGACGAGAGATTAGAGAGTTTGAGTGGGAATAGAGGTTGAGATGGAAGTTTGCAAGTGTTTTTTAGCTAGTTGATTTGTATTATATATTTTGAAGCCGTTATGAAGAAAATTATTAGAAATGAATCGAGGTACTGGCGGGAAGAAAAATGGATTAGAATCCTTGAATAGTACCAATCTTAGAAGAGTTTATAGAATCTCCCTGAACGTAGCCACCGTAGGCCCGAATGATGAGACTAAATCATAATAATTTCGGTTTTTTCTTTATGATAATTTTATTGATAAATTTAAAATAAGAAAGATCGAAAGAGATATGTCAGTCATAATTACTATCAGTTCTTTCGTGGATTGGTCATAAAGAACATATTATTATAAAACCAATGATATTATTTTATATTTATGTATCAAAATAAAAATTATTGCCTTATGGCTTGTATGTGCATTATAAAATGAATGGTTTGGGTGTTTAAATATGAAGTAACAGTGTATCTGAGGATCTATGAAATGTCTTTGCTTGTGCTTTCATTGATAATCTTTTTAAAAGCCGTATAACCAATGTAAACTGTAACGTTGATCGAAAGACACATGAATGTAAACATAGGCGAAACCAGACACTTTTATTTGGTCAGACTAAATGAAAAATATAAAAAATATTTCTATTAAAATTATATTTTTATATATTATAATTTGTTAATCAAAAAAAAATATTAAACGATTTTCATTTGTAAGTTACATTAGGACAGGCCATGGCCTGACTGGCCTGACCCGTAGTTTCGCCTATGCATGTAAACACTGTTATTTGTGTTATATAGTACTAGTATAGAAATGCAACATGTACAGTATGGGTCTTGGAGGATGTTAAAAAATGATGAAAATAATGTCCTTCTTCTCTTAAACAATCACTGCGGTGCTTACCTCTCTTCGGGCGATTCAATGTGTTTGGACAACCGGTTGCCAATGGTCTTCTGCAGTTCTTCCATTAACGAGGCGTACTGCACGGGTTCGGCGACGGGCGGCGGTCTGGGCGATAGGCTCCGGGGCGGCCGGTCGGCGGACGCGATGGCCTCCTGCACGCTGGCCGACAGGGCCGTGTTCAGCCGGGACCTGTACACGGACGGCTCGGTCAGCTTCTCCAGACACTCGTAAATGGGGGCGGCGTTGGTGGCCGCGACAACGGCGGCCGCGGCGGACACCGAGTCCTGCGACGAGCTCTCGGACAGCCCGACGGGCGACGGGGTGCGCGAAAAGCTGGTCATCAGCTGCGTCGGCCGGCTGCCGGTTCCGTCCATCTCGACGATCACCACCGGCGTCACCGGTTTGGCCCTGCGCTTCAACGTCACCGTCCGGCTGCACACGGTCGCCGAGGCGGCCACAGCTGCCGGCGGCCGGTGGTCGAGGGCGCTCAGCGATTCCGTGGACGCGAACGCGTTGCAGCCGCCCGGTCCCGTCGTGCCGTCCGACTCGAACACCCACGAACGCCCGTAATTGTTGTCCGACGTTTTCCCGGTAGTGCTGTTCGCCCTCAACACGCATTCCGACTTGACCTGCGTCCATACACAATATTATATATATATATATATATAAAAATATGACGCGGTAATATTATTGATTAATAATAAGATAAATAATTTTCATTCTATACATCACTCTAATACCAAAATCAGTCCGAATTTTTATGCAAACAAATTTTTGATTAACAATGTCATTTAAAAAAAAAAAAAAACATGTTTCACATAAGAGTTCATAGATTTAAGAAAAAAATCAGTATTGTGCGCTAAAAAAAAAAATTAACTTGTTTTAAAAACAATTACGAGATGTACCATTATGCTAACTATTTGGAATCTACCAACACAAAATTACAAAACGTCATTTTAGGCCATGTTATGTAAATTAATTTAGGACAAAACACTTTTAGTGCTTATCCAAATGTATTGTATCAAAGTAAATGGTAGCGTCTGTGACATGAACCACTTAATATCTATTATCTTTTAATAATTTTAATGGCTACAATAAACTTATGGCATTATCGAATAATCCCCAGACTCCTTGAAATTTAAGTCTTTTTTAAGTCCTCAACTGTTCAAACTTGAATCTATTAGTTTTGTTGACGTGTCTAAAGAAAGAGAACTAATTATTACATTACCGAAGACTTATAGATTGTTTAGCACGCAACTTAAGCAAACAGATACTTATTGAATAAGCTATGGATAAAAATAAAAAAATAAAATTTTATAAATCAGAATTGAATAAAAAAAATGTATTTTTATGTAAAAACCAGGAATTTACTCTGCTTTACTGTAGTGGTGAAGTAGACCTTGGTCATAGAGTAGGTAATTATAATGGATGTGTTAAATTTGAAAGCAATGATTGGTATCATTGTATACGAAAAACAATTCTGAACGGAGATGATTTGTCGATCTAGGATACATAATATTATATTTAAATTGTAATATATTTTATTTTGATAAAAGTGAAATTTTATACAAGCGAAATATTTTGAAGATTATAGTAGGTATGTAAAGAAAATACAAATTTAAGCATTTTGAAAAGTTCCAAGTTTATATATTTGGTACTTTTTTAATCATTATAAAAATCTAAAATTATTTGCTAGTAAATCGTTATTTTACGCATGAATTTTCAATTTTGTGAAAATTAAAATTCAAGATATCCGTAACAATGTTTTTATTGAAATACCTTTGAGTTTTTTATAATTGTTGTAAGCCAAAATTATGAGTTACCTAGGTATTATTTGAGTTTCTAAGCTTTTAATAAAAAAAAAGTTTATAAATTTTTAATTACATAATAATTAACACATATTCATGAATTTGATGAATTTTGTTAATACTTGCACTTCAAACTCTAATAAAAAATAATTGTGTCTATGTATGTCTACAATTTTTTTTTTTAGAGTGAATGTAAAAAGAAAAATCTATTTTGTCAAAAACTAGATTTACGTAAAAATTTCTGTTTTTCCGTTACTTTTTTAATGATTTTCTTGACGCGTTTGATAACAATGTAATTTTTTACTTTTGACCCCTAACGTGCCAACTAGATTTATATTCCTTTCAGGAAAGTTGCTGAAGTTAAAAATTGTATTATTATTACTCAAAATCGTGATGACAGATTACAGAATACACACATCAATACATCATTGTAAAATCAATACATTCATCACTCCATTCGACACTCAGAATCTAATAGGTACACTAGTACCTACTAAAAAAAAAATTAGTTGTCTACTAACTGATGATGTAAAATAAAAACTTACCCTTGGCATCATGTAATCGACATCTGAATTGTTATCTGGCTCTGTAGTCGGTTGGGTTTTATCTACACGTAGCATACAACAAAATGTTATCTGCGAATCGAGAAATGCACCGACTATGGCCACTAACGTGCCTATGCTGGTGGTGTAACGAGCTATAAAAAAAGTTAATATCATAAAATATATTTGAGAATATATTAATAGGTACCTATTATTTTTGGTGTTAACTAGTTTACATCTTAATCTAAGCTAACCCAACCAGTGTCGGTCATTGGAGCTTAACTATTCACCGCAAATTCTAGGATCAAACATATATTTTATACTCATGCATCTAAAAAAGAGTGTATTATGATACACAATAACTAAATGTATAAATATCGGATCAATAAGAAGGATACACATGGCTAGCACTCACCTGGCCACTAACTCAAAATTAAAAGAGTAGTGAATGCGTAATTCACTTGCTTTATTCTATGATGCAATAAATTGTTACTTTTTTTTTAGATTTCAAATCCAGGAGTTACGTTTTTGAGTATAGTCAATTAAGGTCCAACACATCTTAGGTTGGTCAAGATAATAAATACATTTTCATACCAATCGGTACCTTTTATCGAATACTCAACATAAAGTCATTAATATTCTTAGATTTTGCTTCTGAGCTCATATATTTTAAATGACATTAAATTTTATACATACAAAAGAAGTATACTAAAATTCAAGAATTCAGTTAACGATAAAGTAATTGTAATAGAAATTTAACAAATTATGTAGGTTTCTGAAAAAAGTTATTTAATATTCATTATATCTAGAAGTAAGAACATTTTAAATTTTTAAATTTTAAGCTATATTCATATTGTCATATAATGACTTATAAAACCCAAAAATATAAATTATAAATAATTAAAAAATTCTCAATAAAAAGCAAACTTCAAAAATCATTAATTTTATTTCAAAATATAATCTTACTATCAAACTCTATAGTTTAATAAATGTAAAGTGAAAATACAACTTAACTGTTTATTGTAAATAGTACCAACTTTTTTAACTTAATTTTTTAAAAAAATTTTTTAGTAAATAACCTTAACAGTTGCGGACTTTTAAATAAAAATAAATAAATTATTGGTACATATGTTATGTATTATTGTTTTTACCTTATTATATAAGCAATGAAGCTCGTTATATAATACTGTCCCATACATAATTATAAGCTATAAATGATATTTCATAATATTAAAGAAAAGTAATTATTAATGTGTTACCATGTTATCACGAATTATTACAAATTATTATAATTTGACTAAAATTTCATTAGTTTTAACTTTTCAAGTCAATTCAATGGTAGGGATATTTTTGAGTAAGGTGTGACTTTTTTTAGTTGTCTTTACATCGTGCCGAATTAAATCCGGTAAAAACAGTTGTCTTCAATTAGTTAATATCCTGTTTGTCAGTTTTACTCTTTTGTGATTTAATAAAAGTGTTTATATATTATTTATAAAATATTTATTTGTTTTTATTTTACGTCTTTTAACATTCCTTATTAATTTAACTCAAATTCGTCGATATCATGAAATCTACAACCCGTTGTTATAATATAATAGTTAAACAAAAGTATAAAAATCATAGTTGATTGTTATATTGCTATTTACCATATAAGACCAAAGTCTCCAAGCCTTCTTTTGACATGATATGTTTGACAGATTCTGGTGTTAGGTACCTCCATTCTCCAATTTCCAAAATAATCAAATTTATTATGTTCACGATTAGAATAGTTACAGTAAGACATAAAAGGCCTCTCTGTTTGGCCGTTGTCCAATCACCTACACATGAAAAAACTGCTCCTCCGACTCCAAAGAATACGTTCTGTAAAAAATAAACAAATATGTTTATCTGAAAAAATTAGAATTGATAAAATATAATACCAAGATTCTAGGTAGTATACATCTAAATTCTAGATAGTTATGCTTGTAGTTTATGAATAGAGGAAATTTAAAAATGATTTTTAAGAAACTATTCATAAATAGTTTAGTAATTTATAAAATTTAATATGTTATACGAGTTACATTGTTAGCAGTCATACATTTTAATTAATCACACCTATTCATTCACATATGATTATTATTTATTAATATTGATCGTTATATAATAATTTACCCAAGATCCGGTCCATATGTTTGATCCGATTTTGAGTACAGGTACGGTGAATAGGAAAAATATGCCTGCTACAATTTGAACTGCGCCAACGCTTATATACAGCACACTCCACAGCAGGTGTATGGCGGTGCATGCTTGAGGCCAGCTTAAGCACATCAAGTCATCTATATGATTTTACTCTTTCACGATTTTGCACCCGTATTGTTTGACGTTTAATCTAAAAGTAAAATTATTGATTATACGTATTATATTTTAGAGATCATATTTCATTATTTTTTATGATTTTTATGCGTAAAAATAGAAACAAAAGCAAGAGTGTTATATGCAAGAATAAAAAATTAATTATAGTCGAATAATAGTATTATTGGAAATATATATTAGGTACTATAATATTTTATTGAGCTACCTTTTTGTAAATCAAATTTACTTATATCCGTATTGTAGGTATACTACTATAATTCTATGATATTTATTTTGAAAATGTTAAGTTAATAGATAAATGTATGTATAGACAATTACATTTATATGTATACATTTACTTAGTAAATAAAGAAAATGATGTAATATTTATAAATAAAGAAACTTGTAAGATTAGAGATTTTAAAAATGGTTATTCAGAAATTCAGAATATTTACAAATGGGAATTTATTGGATTTATACGTGTATAATTACATGGTGCTTTGGAGCAACAAATTTTGAAGGTTAATGATAATAATATAAATAGGTCCTGACATTGAGACATTTTTTATCACATTTCGTTCGTTGGTATCCATTCAACAATACACTTTCCGTCACGGTTACTAACACAAATTTGTTTCCGGTAATGTTTTTTCCTTCAAAAAAATGCGTTTTACGAGTGCAAAATATTATTTATTATATACGTTATTCATATTATTGAGATGTTGAGCAAACACGTTATGCTCTTACAAGTCACCTCGTTATCAGAAAAACTATAATACCAATGGTTATTAACAATATTGTAGGTGTTCCGTGACGGATATATGCCTTCGTGGCTACGTATATATACTTTTGCTTTCATAAATTAACATTAAAACAAAGTCAATTAAAATTGTTTTTGTTTTTATTGGTTTCTACCAATAAACTACCATAACAATTTATATATATTTATAAACATACATCTTATTGGAACAACAAGCAAGTATCTAATAGCATACAGACAAATAATAAAACTATATTTTATAAATTGAATAAGTACTCCCTTAAAATTCGTATAATGTTTAGAAAAAGTAAAATAAAATAATAACTAATGGTTTTACTATAAGATGTTAATAAACTAATCTATCAATTTCTGAAAGAATTTATGTTGTATTTTGAAGTTATAGTCCATAGATAACTTTATAAAGATCAAATTATTTCAACATTGTCATTTAATTTATAACTTAACAAATTTTAATTAAAAAATGTATGAGTTCAACCGTTTACACAGTAAAAAGTACAAGAAGAATTTTTTTTGATTGATTTTCTATTAAAAATGTTATCATACCTAGAAATAATAAAGAAAAGATTCTATGATTGTATATAATATTATAAAATATTAATATGATGGTTATTTGATTGAAATTGTTACAATTTATATAAAAATGAAAGTAGTTAAAACTAATTGCAATACTACTAATGATGTTATTATTATTTCTATGGTAATATCGTTAAATTAAGCTAAAAAAAATTAATATTATTACCAATCTATCAAAAATTGCATGTTGCTATCAGTTTTAAAATGTTTACTGTAACGTTTGTAACATATTACATTTTAGTAAAATATAATATAATGTGTACCTACCTATATCGGAAAACCGTAGGCATACAATGATACATGATATGTAATATGTATATTATATGAAATATACGTGATTCTTTTTGTCTCAAATTTCAATATACTTGTATGTGGAAAATATCCTTTTGTAAAATATATCAGATATGACAACACATCTACTTCTGCACCTTTATTTTTTGTTATAAGCGATACCTACTGAATATATTAGTCAATAAGTTTAATAAAATCCATATAGAAAGAAATTAAACAGTAGACATCTTATACTTATTTAATTGTACTAATTATTGTGTTAAACATAAACTTTAATGACCACAGAATGTGTTAACGTATATTTTATATATGTTATGTAATGACTGTGTATTTAATTTGAACGTTTTTACAATAGATAGGTACAGTAGGTATAATATTAGGCTATGAATCATAATATGTAATTAAAATATTTAAGTAGTATAATATTTAATGAACTTACGTACCTGCAGTGTTAGGGGCCAGTAAAGTCTTGGTTGTACTGAGTTCTATTGTTTTTATCAATTTATAATATTTTTTATTTTCGTCAAAATAAGATAAAAAGGCTAGAGAGCAGGGGCAGTGGTCATTAGTAGATATGGAAAAATAATTGTGAAAACTATTAATAAAATGCACCTCATAGGGTAATAATTATACATGCATAATTTATGATTAGTATCAGTAAACAATAACAATTAATAATCTGTTAAATTAGGTATTCCTTCGATTTTATGTACTATTTTAGATTTTATGACATAAAATGCTTTGAGTGCTTATTAATATAATTATATAATTATTATATCATAGTTATGAATGTTACAAAAGTAATATTGTCATCATATATTGTATATTGTATTATATTTTTTAGCACTTTTACTTTGAAGTCTGCACCTTTGTATTTTAGTACAGAGTAATGATTAAATTACATTAAAAACAATTATGACATACCTATTATAATTTCTTATACATAAACAATAATGAATTTCACTAATTTCTCAAACAACGAAAAAATAGTCATGTAAAATAAATATTATTGTATTGATTTTTTTTTAGAACAGTATAGATATTTCATACCATACTTATCATCGGTGTATTAACTAATGAATTTCACTAATTTCTCAAACAACGAAAAAATAGTCATGTAAAATAAATATTATTGTATTGATTTTTTTTTAGAACAGTATAGATATTTCATACCATACTTATCATCGGTGTATTAACTGATACGAATATCAAACTAAATGACGCATAAACAAGTAACTAATTATACAATTTAAATCATATTATTCTGTGAATTCATAAATGTTTTTATGTTTAAGTATTTATGTTTTTCGATATGATCATAATTAATATTATTAAGTAGATATATAAAAATATAACCATTACTAATTACTATACCTAATTTATGTGGATATTAAAATATATTATGTGATGTAGAAAATCAAATTATTTAAGAATTTTCAAAATATTCATTATTTTATAATAATAAAAAATATTTATTATTAAATGGGATAAAACATTAAAAATTAATAAAATTGTGCACGAATTTATTATTCTTGTGTATAGTGAATAATAATAACTAATAAAAAAAAATAAAGTTAAACTTATAAAATTTAAAATAACTGTGAAAAAAAAATAATAATTCAATTGTATAATTTATCAAATAATAACAAAATATACTACATAACTTGAAAGTTTATAATTTATAAATATTAAGTCTGTTAAGTGATAAAATAATTAAGTTGTTTGTGTCTATTTATTTTTAAAATCAGTAATAGTTTTAAGAAGTTTTCTGTCCTTCAATTACCCAATGATAAAGTCATGTCCTCGATCCTCCAATATCTTTATTTATACTTATAATTATATTTCTTTGTTAATAAAAAGAAAGAGTAGAATTCGTAACATTATTATTTATTAATTATTTAATTTACCTTTCATAATTACGCACCTATTAATGAAAATGAAATATAAAACATAAATAGGATATATTATGTATATAAATATTAAATATAAATAATATAAGTATAGAAGTAAACATATAGTTGATGTATGTTGGAACTTGGAAATACATTTAATATTATAATTTACTATACCACAATTGGGAATATTGTTGTAAAACAATGATTATTATCAAATTGAATGAATTATTTTTATAACAAATTATAAACAGCCTTCATATTTATGTAAACATAATTTCTACGGAATATTTTTATAACAATTTAAAATCTACTATACTTTAGTATACAACACTTAATAATTGTCATTTTTTTTTTTTTTTTATGGAACACGATCACACGAATGCTTTCATATTGTTCATAGTGTAATAACTACGTTAGCTATAAACCGGATGAAAATTATGCTGCTGTTAACTTATTAACGAATATAAAGGATGTATACTATATTGTCGCATGATCAATCGCAATGGGAGAAATAGGACAGGGGCTTTTGAAACTAATTCGCACACTATTTACTGAAATAATAGACTTAATAATATACTTTACTATATTAGAAATTAGGGTCCATAATATGTCATCCGTCAAAAAAAGAAACCGCACACACGCTGCTCATTAATAATAGAGCCTATTATAAAGAACAAAATTCAATTAACTTTTGACTGCAATTGAATAATAAGTTCAAATAACTCCTGAAACTTTAGAATTTCATATTGTGTAATAAGAGAAAATATGTAACCGAAGTACTTTTACTCTTTTTTAAATTAACAAATGAACGGAAAATCATTTAAGTACCTATTATGACACACAGAAAAAATATATTCCCTATTATACGTATCATATTTTAAATTTTTTAGTGTAATAAATTATAATATTGAACATGATATTTTTGGTAAGATATCTAATTAATATAATCACGTGTTGAAAGTATAGATGTTCTTTTTTAAGTAGAATCATAGTAAAAACTTCCTACTAAGCTGATTAGTATGATTTTTTTGTAGAAAAATAAAAACGTAATTTATAATTTAGTTGATACAGCAATGATAGACTATATTGAATTCACAAAACTACTTTGAAAAAGCGTTGAATTTAGACCAAAAAGCAATGTCAAGCGTATAAGACTAAGCACTAACCAGCATTTGGTTTACTTAAGTATTTTATTTATTTCATTTTAGGAATTTACTATAAATACCTAACACCTCGAAGTCTTGAGGCTTCTAGAGGATGATAAACGAAAATGTTAGTTCATACATTTTGAGTATACAATAATTTTGTGATGTACAGTAAAAAAAAAATATTTCAAATAAACGTATTTGTAGTAGTATTTATTTCTATAAAAATATTCATGAAATTTATTTAAATATTTAATCTTATAAATTATAATATATCATATATAAATATTTAATAAGTTATGTGAACGTTAATTCGTATATTATTATATTGGGAATTTACTGATAAGACATGTTGAGTTGTTAAGTATCCCATGATAAGTTGTTTTAGTTCTATAAAATTCAACCGAAGAAATTACTTTTTTTATGATGATTAATTGTTATAAAGTAATCGGTCTAATTAGATTAAAATTAAAATTAGATTAGGTGTAAAATCAACCATAGATGTCATACCTAAAATACAAAAAAGTGACCATATTTTCAAGTATTTACTTATTTTACAAAGTGTAAAAAAATGTTTCTATTATTTCATGAAATAGTCAACTTTTCATGAAATGGTTGATTTCTCTAATGAATTTTACTAGCAAAATTGAAAATACCCTGAGTGAAAAAAATTTTCCGAATCCACTAAGTATGTGGTAATTGTTAGTCCACCAAATACCAACACGGCAACACATGACCTGGTGTGTGTGATAAAGTGATTGAACTCTAAGTTAACCCCCTGCAAATGGCATATCTACGAGGCCGCGACGAAGTCTCTCACAAATTTATACAGTATGATAATATCTATAAATTATAGAAATGTTTAAGCTTTTAAGCTGTTCTGTGCAATATCTTTAACTTTGCATCTCAAGAAGTGCCAATAGAAATTATTGTAATTTAACACACATTACAACGTATTCATAAAAATGACTTTTCATAACTATACATTTTTATAATAATGCAGTTTTGTAAATTGCCATAGTAAACGTACTCGGTATCTACTTATACTCTTATGTTCTTGTTTTTCAAACTTAATACTAATTCATGAAATTGAATAAACTTGTGCTCTTGAAGAATTGAACTATTCAGTAATTTAATTGTTAAATGAGTATCTTTATTTGAAAATGATTATAATTTATAATTCATATAGATACGCATTAAACCATGTTTGTTTAACTAAAATAATCAAAAATTTATACCTTTGAATATCATATAAGTAATACTCGCAGCTATTATTGTAATTAGAAAAAATATCAACAACTGACCTGCTTGTAGTCTAATGTAATTTAAATTCTGTTCTCGTTGAATTTCCTGCTTGCCTTATATGTATGTTTCCATCACATAATTTTCTGAGAAAGCCGTTTATCATTGTATAAATAGTTTAAATTAAGTAGGTATGTAATATGTATTGACTAATGAGTTATTAATAAATCGTAATTATTATATAGTATAGATTCACAAAATTCAAATTTTAATCCTGAAAAGAAGTTTTAATGGTAGTGGGACTTAATTGAATATCGTTCCGGAGTATTTTTTTGAATATTAAAATAACTGTGAAAATTGAAAATTGACCTCTATAAATTTAAAAGGCGCTTTTAATTTCACTATTATTTCACTATACAAAAATAAGACTCCAGCTAATTATTCTTATAGTGTATATAATATACGCTTTTGCTAGCTATATATTATGACATCGATATATGTGCATAAAATAGAACTAAATAGGTAGTGATAGAATTTAAGATTATTAGTTGTTTAATGATTACTAAAGTATAGATAATATTTAAATTTAAAAATTACTAAGATGAAAATACTGAAATTTAAATTAAATCTTAATTTTTTACTTCAATATAAGTCACTACATTTTAAAATTGTATCATTGTTTGATATACATTGGAATATTTTAGATAACATTTAAGTTTAATTGTAAAATTTAAATTGTAATTGAATATTTAATTTATTGCAAATTTTGATCGAGAGAAAAATTTGAAAATTACAAGTTATTACTTTATGCATTATGATAATAATATTATATTGTTATCACATTGGTATTTTTAGATTTTATAAAATAATTTGTAATTAAATCAATTGGATAACTATTATAGCAGACGTAAATCATTTAGTATGATATGATATAATATCAATATATAGATAGTATATGATCTAAGGTAGCAGGAATAATGTATTGACGTATTGTGATTAATATTCTAGATTTTAACCTTTGTAAGTTGTATATTAATTTAATTATTTAAAAATTAACGATGCAATTAAAAACTATATTGTGTAATTCAAATTACGAGATGAATATCGCAATGTTATGACTCATTAACAATAATTTATAATTATTATTATAATAAAAACATGTTGATTGTTAATTTATATCTGTTACCCCCATATATGTTATTAAATTATACTTACAAGTTGCAATATTTTGTTAAAATGATACAAATTTATCATTACGTGTTTCTGTTTATTATCAACTGAAATGTTGCTGTTGTATAAAATAGCTAAGTATAAGTAGAAATAATTATCATGTATAATATTAGATAAAATAAAAATTATGCTACATTAATTTCTGCGGATGTGTGAAAGTTATGAGCTGCAAAATAAAGTTGTGATACTTAAAACATGAAACATCAATTGTTAGATTTTTTAACATATCAACTATAAGTATGATAAACCTTTTATTGTTTGTTTTTACACAATATTTCGAACGTGAAAAAGTATAAATTAAAGCACTGCGTTTCGTTAATTTCAATATATTCTTTTTGGACAATTCGTGCGTTGCGAATGAACACTTTATAATTTGTAACAAAAACAATCGGTAAGACGTATGTTAATTTCTTATTTACAAAAATGTGTCCTTCTATGTATAGTTCTAATAGTATGCACATTCTACAACTGTATGGTATAGATACTATATGTGCATACGTCAAACGGTCAAACAGTTAACAGTTATGCCTTTAATTAATATTTTACTGGGTACTTTGGTCACAATAATGAAAAAAGAAATAGTAGTTAACGATTGACATGTGATTATTATCAGGTTTTCTGATGTATATTATGATGTATTGGTATAAACATAAAACCTTATGTAAAAACGTTGAGTTAAACATAAAGTATTTAATATAAATTAATTTTTAATAAAGTGTTTTTATATTATTTGGTAAGTATTTTATTTTGTGTTATCAAGTGGTCTTAGATCTGTAAATAAGGATTCTATTGTCATTGATCGTTTGTTTATGTTTTAACAACCATTATTAGATTATCATGAATTGTAAATTTGTTTAATGACTTAGTTTACTAACTTAAATCTGTATTTACTATAACATAGGGTGATAGGAGAGCGCAACAATAAATTACTAAACGTTAACACGGGTGGGGTCATTTATTTAAGTTCTTAGTATTTTTTTGTTTTCTATATTAAAATTAAAATAAATACAAGATAAGGAGTTTAGACATTGAATACTAAAACAATTTAAAATACCATATCATTATGATAAGAATATTAACAATAAAAAATAAAACAAAACGATGTTCTGAACATATACATATTTAAAGAATAGATATTACAAAATTGCATGTCTTGTATAATATAAAATAATAGATAATTAAGAGCTATATAGAATATATGAGTGCAACTATTCAAGTATTAGTCATTATAAAGCTGCTTATTTTTATAATCTGTAATCAATATTTCAAATGTAACAAATGTTATTTTTATAATCACGAGTGCTTAGATGAGGAATTTGCGGATTTCACGATTTATAGATATCTGACATGATGGATTAAACATTTTGTATTATTACTCTATTAATTATCATAAACTATTTGGCTATTTAATGCATTAACTTTGCACTTATTATTAATGCTATAAAAAATCACGGAAGTGATTTATCACCTAACCCCCGCGTGAACGCCCCTATTTGTACAATGATAAGATTATACTTCCTATTATATTGTAGCATAGAGTAATATTGTATACATAGGTAATAATAATAGTTATAAGTTATAACCTTATAACAATACATTATAATATATACAAATATATTAAACTCCAATAATAACACTTGTACATATCAGATCACTGACTCATTCCTGATTAATTATTTTTTTATGTAAAGTAGGTAATAATAATGGGTATGACGTGGGCTTTACACGAAGAAATATAGAGCCGTTAGATATTTTGATATTATATTACATCACAGAAACTTAGCACAGGACGTTTAGGTATTATTATGAATAATTTTATGTTTAGTTTAAAATTTTACACATACATAATGTCTCTGATTTGAATATGGAGAGGTATACATTTAAATTTGAGTATAATGTAGGTAGTTATTAATAATAATTATGATGCATTTAAAACACTGTAATTGTAATTGTATTCTCAAATTAAAATACTATTCAAGTATAATTTTAATATTCTATATTCACGTAAAATAAAAATATCTTTACATTTTGTATTAATTTTTGCTTGAAAATAATATATAATTAGTAAAATATTGCAGAATTATAGCAGACCTACTTTTCAATCACTGTGAATTCAAGTTGTAGACTTGATCAATTTACTATATTAGAAATGTTTGAAACAAAACAATTAAAATAGCAATGGATCAATAAGAATAAACTGTCAAAGAATCATCTGTTATTGAAGCCAAAGAAGTTTGCGAATTATGGTAGTTATAGCGACGTTTGAGATAGAGATTGGGCTATAGACAGTTAGAGAGTTCACCTAACTATTGTCTGTGTAATGTTATTGAGAGGTATTGATTAATGTTCATTTCTTGCTTATGCAATTTTACCAAACTCATTACAATTGTTTTTGATGTTGTTGCGCGATTTAAACTTAATAATCCTTTGGGTTATTGTACTTACGAGTTTAAATGGTATAAATATTATATCAATATAATCATTATTCATTTTAGATTCTTGCCAAAGTGAAAAGGAATAATATGAAATGGTTTTAAAATCAAGTTTTTCCTTTTATTTTCCTATGATTAAAATTTTGATAAGTTAATGTTTGCTAAACGTTATAATATTTGCATTTACTTTTTAGATTAAAAATTAAAACACACGGAAGGTCCATTTTTTGATTTCGTTTAGTATTTTTCCGAAATGAGATTATTTGATACATTATTTTCATTACAATTTCATTCATAATAGGTATCATGTTGATACCCTATCAATAATATTTATTATTTAGACCTTCTTTCAAAATTATTCGAAATTAATCATATATTATTGTTTTCAAATGTAACAAAATATATCATTATATCATAAAAATTATCTATTGGTATCAACATTTAAATATAATAGTTGTAATATTTTTGTACTCGTAAGACATGTTAACTATACTTTTCTAATTTTAGAATAATGTTTTATAAAATAATATGATGATTTGTGAAATTTAAATTTGGTTATTTTAATAGAGTACTCATCCTATGTTGTAAAAAATAGAAGTTATCAGTTAAAATATTAACAAAATTATAAGTCATTGTATATTTTAACTTTAAAGTAATTTAGTATTTACCCTATCGTTTTCAAAGTTATTTTATAAAAGTATAGCCTTATTGATTTTTTTCATTTATAATGATTTGGTAAATCAATAGTTTTTATTATTGCATGAATTTCCATAATATAGAAGTTATTTAGTTAACATATGCCAATAATTCAAATTTAAAATTCCAAAAGTAAACATATATAGGATGTAATTTTTTTTGTTCACTGAATACCTCTTTTTTTCAACTAGTAAAATACTTTTTGTTTTAAAATAAACTAATTTTTATTAAGGAGTATTTATGATTCTTTAATTTAAACTTCTTTTTTTTAAACTTCAACGTATAATAAGTGCATATGTATGATAACACTAACATTTGCGGAAAGCATTAGCATTTAGTACGTAACAAAATTCAATATTTAATTAGTTCAATTAGAATATTATAGTGTATTATGTTTATTTAATAATAATTTCTTGATTTATATTATTTTTAGTTTTAAACTGTTAATTTACTATAATTTGCTATTTTGTAAAAACTAGCTTGTAATGTAACTATAATGTCTTATATTGTATCTACTTAGTTTATTAGAAATACTAATTAAAACAGATTATAATTCTTAGAAGTAATTTATTGAAACAATACAAAGTATAACGTTGAAAAGATTTAATTTTCACCCTTTTTAAATAGCATATATATATATATTGCTCTTAAATCGAATTTCTTTTATATAATATGATGTTCGTATTATGACCTTCGTGTACATTTTAAAACAATGCATCGATATATCCTAATCCTAAACATTCAATTTTAATAATTGTATTGAATTTATTAACTATTAGTAATGCGTACTTATTAATATTATATATTCATTTATTACGACCATAAACAAATCAATTTAAAGTATATAATACTAACATTTGCTTTTACATCATTTATTAGCAAACCATTGTCGTACGTTTTTCTGCGCTCCTGAGAATACCTGACTCCAATGTTGAACATTAAAATATAAATGAAAATTAAATATAATACTCTGTGTATGTATTATATTAGATGAAATTATTATATACTATAAATATATTGGTTTGGATCAGTGCACTTCATTGCAATTAAATTATTAAACCACAACTTGATCGAATGAGTGATTTGTGAGATCTTAGGTAATAAATAGATAAACTGACACCAAAAGATAGTTATTATAATATAGTTTTATTACAATCCTTTTTGACAATTGAAGGAATTTGGAAATCACTACAATAATTGTAAAGTAATAATTGAGATTGTAGATTCGAAACGGCGCCTGCGATGAAATTAAGCTGCACTACTATAGTGATCCGAAATACAATTTTATAGTAGATAATATGTATTACAATTTACAACTATATCGTATTCAGCAATATTGTATTTTTAAAGCAAACGAGATTTTCAATAGATTCTGCGTTTCTACTGAGTGAAAAGCCATTTAAGTAAAATGTAGTAAATTTATGGACACACATTTTGAGAATATTTTTCACACGCATAAAAAGTCCACTTTGTATCGCTAAACTAATATTTTTTAATTAAAAAAAAAAAAAAAAAATCGGTACCTTCACTTTACGGTAGAATGTATAATTTAGATTATAAAGCGATTTTTTTTATCGAATATACGCTTTTCAGTTTAACTATTTACCGGTGAATTTAAATTTTTTTAACAACTATAAGGACGAACGTTTACAACGACGTTAAAATAAGCGTAACGCACTTGAACGGTTTGTCTCAATCCATCATAGCGCACTGGACGCGCGTGGGACCTATACATAAGTCACGATGTAAACCTGTACCTTTAATACAGCGAGGGTGGTTCTAACAGTGTCCTGTAAGTACGTGCTAATAGTGTTTATATAGGTGGATCGTGATATTGGAGTTTTCGCGGAATCGGATTTTGTCTATACTTGTACAACGCGTACGCGCCGCAGTAGTTGCATTGTATCAATCGACGTATGAGCATCATACGACTGAAACATTATTATTGAACAGTACATTGTATTTGGGTGTACCTCTACGTGGTGAAATGACGAGAGAAAATCGTGTTATAATGAGCCGTGCGTGTAAGGTCGGTGTACTTTTTCGGTCCGTCGTCGTCCGCGTCGTCTGCAGCTTCGTCGTCGGTCATGTACGGGTCGACCGTGGCGGCGGCGCGTGGTGGCTGGACGATATTACGACGACGACGATGATACGGTACGCGCGATAATATCGATCGGCGGCGGACGAAAATCTGACGGAGCTGCGGCGGAGGCGGCGCGCGCGAGATCCGCGGTCGTCGTCGGGGCCGACTAACTGCTGGCGGCTTCACCTGGGGGCCGACTGTACCGTGCGACGGACGCGCGACTACGCCGTGTTGAATTGCGCACTGCGAGCGTATACGATATTATCGACGAGTCGGCGGCGCGGCGTCAAGTCGCGCGCGACCGTTGCACAGGCGTGTGCGATGGATGTCAGACACGTACGAGCTAGTGGCAGTAGCAGTCTGTAGTAGCCAGCAGTAGTACCGCGCGAGTGTAGTAAAAACGCGCGCGCGAGTATCGGGTACGCCGCCGCCGGCCAGCAGCTGAGCGCGCGTTATTCGCGTGCGCACGCCGTCGTGTACAATATATTATTATTATTATTATTATTATTATTATTATTATTATTATTATTATTATTACGTGTGCGGTATTGCTATCAGTGTGTATATTGTACGCATACTATACCGTGTTACGACTAGCGAGCGCTCGACCGTGTACGCCGCCGCCGTATAGCGTTATTGGCCACGGCCGAATGTATACAGCGCGCGCACATGCGATACAATAACCGCGTTTTCACGTCGTCGTCCACAACGGCATTAACACATTAATATTACGACGGTATAATAACTATTAATAATAATATAGTATCGCACGATGAGTGCATAATCTTCGTTATATATTTATTATATATACAGCATGTTATACTCGGAGGGGACGGTGCGCCTAAACAAGCTTTTATAATAATATACGACATGCATGCAGCATTATAAACATGTAGGGCAGTTGTCCTGGCTTTTCCGGTTAGGTCCCACTACCCTTATTGGCCCACACACACTTTTGTCGGTTTTTCTACCTGCATCGTAACGGTATAACGGTAAATTATATAATATCGTTTCGCAGTCTTGCAACACTTTAAAATTAGGTACTTCAGCGTCACTGCTGCAGATGTTGTACCGCTCAAGTTGTATGTACAATAAATCGCAAACGTGTTTACAGCGCTGCATGACAACTGTTATTCCTTCCCTAAGAACCGAGTTCTGCAGACTGCAATAGAGGACACTATATTATATATAAATGATTTCTACTCGGAGCGAAAAGTACAACACCGTGTACAAAATATCGATTAGTTGTGTCTTCTCGCGTCCTATACAAATGTTATACTTATGCATACCACTTCGTATAGAGCGCCTAAAATATCGTTGCATTCGTTTCGAATCCGATTTCGAAAGTCACATTAATCGGTCTAAGACTTGGGCTACAAAAATTATCCAACCCCCTTACCTGTTGACATAAAATATTTATAACTCAAAACAAAATCACAATTTACGCTACTGTTATTACTATTATGAGGAAAATCGAAATAAAATAAAATAATAATGAAAATTTTCAATAAAGAATCGGTTTTACTACTATTAGGGTATACAACCAACAGTGCAAATGAACCTTCTTTAAATAATGGCATACTTATATTGTAGTGTATAAACTCGTTCTCGTAAACCCCAAAATAACCCTGTTTACAAACAATAAAGCATTTTTTTATTTGAAAATAAACTACGCTAATGTGCTGACGATGGGAGTTTCTATATGATTTAAGGGTGCTAGTGGCCACAGCTTCTACGATTGCTATATGATTATATTACGTATGGTGTTATACCGATGTGCGTACCCTAAGTACTGTTATGTCGTTATATACCGGCGCACATACATCGTCAAAATGCATGTCTAATACATAAATATTTTTGGTATCGACGACGACGATGGTTCATATATTATGTACTGTTCGGTAGCTTCCACCGTTACCAGGGTTATGAGCGTATGTGTGCACATGGCAACCAACATATTATTATATTATTATAGTGGTGCACGCACATTGTGTATAGTTTTACGATAATATTTTAGTTCACACGCGCGCGCCCGGGACCGTATCGATAGCGCGGGGGAGAGTCCAACGGCCATGCGCCATGTCACCGAGACACTTTAAGGGTACGCGGTGGTGGTGCAGCGGCGGAACGGTTTGCGCGAACTCCCGAGTGCCGTTTACGCCGCGCGCGCTACCGGGAAACGGTGCTGGCACGCGCGCGTCCAACTTTTCCATCGCGCGACCTCGTCGCACACCGTTATACCTACCGCACTATATACATCTATTATTCGCGCTTGCGTGCCGAATTTCCATCGCTCGTCACCGACTTTTATATTATTAATATTATAATATATTATTATGGTTCCTGAATACGAGTGTCGGAGTGTGTGTGTGTGTGTGTGTTGTAATTTTATTATATCATAATGTATCGTGCATATGCACACTTGTCTGCACGCCGATATTCTAAGTTTATGCATATATCGAATGTCCGTTACTCGGCCCCAAAATATGCACTTGTTGTTATCGGTGTTTTTTAATGTCTTCCGGACAGCGGCAGCAGAGATTCTCAACCGGTGGTTGAATATTATATTATAAATACTATATTATACGGTCGCACGTGTGTAATGGTTATAGTAATATAATATTTATATTAGTGGTGGGCATATCCGGATTATTCGGATTATTCAATTCAATTTTGCTGTTCGATGTCTCATTTTTAAATTCTAATTATATTTAAATTCATTAACATACATTTTTGAACGGGTATATTATATTTCTGATGCATTCAACTACCAGTGTTGTTTTGTGTTTAGCAATAAAAAAAATTAATTAATCTGAATAATCCGAATAATCCGGATAATTCGGAAAATACGGATATGAATTTAATTCAAATCCGGATTTGAATATTCGGATATTCGGATTTGATGCCCATCCCTAATTTACATACAGTGATCGATATGACGATAATTGCGTTGAAAAAAATCGAACTACCACCGAATGCATAAATTATTTAACAGTTTGAACTTTAAACTTTAAATAATAATATTTCGTATAATATGATGACGTGTCATAATGTATAATATAATATATGAATACATCCGTCGAGAAATAGAACGATTATATTTTTAAGACAAAATCACAATATATATATATATATATATATATATTATATACCTTTGAGTTTTCAATTTTTGCACACTATTGTATCAATAAAAGACAAAGAAATCGGTCAAATGTGGGAAATGACATGCGTTACGTGCTATAAAAAATATTCTTATAGACTTTTTCTCGATACGCGTAGTTAACAATCTTGAATTTCGTATTAAAATTTTTCATTGAACAGAACATATGTAGGTATTTTTTAATAAATTCTGGTTGATTATTTTAATAATTTGAGATTTGTACTATTTTTCCAATTTCTATCAGTTTTGATGTTTACTTTTAGATTCTGAACGGAGTGATGGAATCTATTGGTTTTACAATGATGTGTGTTTTTTTTTTTTTTGTGTCTGAGGACACGATTTTTGGTAGTAAAAATGCTTCGATTTTCTTA